>PVJL010010088.1:22446-52060 GCA_004026885.1 Lyroderma lyra | reverse complement strand
GGTCTGAGGGAAGAGGGGCTGGGGGTCTGGGCTCCTGGGTCTGAGGGAGGAGGGGCTGGGGGCCCGGGGTCCTGGGTCTGAGGGAGGAGGGGGCTGGGGGCGCGGACTCCTGGGTCCTGGGGGCGGCGGGGGTGAGGACCAGGATTCCTGTGACCCAGACAAAGATGAAACTGGGACACCTAGACACCTGGGGAAGGGATGGGTCATGGTGGGGGATGTCAGTGTCCCCCAGGCTATGGAGGGCCCCTTTGAGAAAGAAAGACATCATGCCGGGTGGGGTGAGAGGAGGGCAGCTCACACCTCAAAGCCCACATGACTCCCTTCCCCCAACCTTCCCCTCTAATCAGTGGGTCCATCTTGGGGTGTGCAGCGTTGTAGAAACCTCGTTCTCTGCTCTCCACCCCGATTACTCCATCCCCACGGATGAGCCTGCCCCAGGGCCGATACTGTAACCCCAGCCCCACCCCACGCACTCACACAGGTCGGCCCGCCCACCCTGCTGCGGAGCCGGGCTGGGGCTGGGCTGGAGGCGGGGCCGGCGCAGGCTACACCCGGGCTCTTCTGCGGGCCTGGGTGGCCGGGGACCCTGACCCCGGGGTTCTGGAGGAGCGACTGGGGAGGGACGCTCAGGGAGGAGGGGTGCTGAGAACCCGGGTGTTTACCAGCTGCCGGGTCACCGAGGGAGAAGAGGGTTGGGGGAGCGAGGGGTGTACAGAGGGCAGGGATCCCACCAGGTCAAGCCTAGGGGTGACAATGTGTGAGGGAACCTGAGCCTTGGGGGCTTAGACTCATGTGTCCGAGGGAGGGAGGAGAGGCTGGGGGCTTGGACTCCTGGGTCTGAGGGAGGAGTGTGGGGATGGGGTGTTAGGTTCCTGGTCCCTGTGGGTGGGACAGACAGAGGCTTTTTGGGGCGGGGGTGGGAGGCCACAGGGATGGACTGGTGAACAAAAGAGCCACCTCTCTTCCTCATCTTTCGGTCCTCCTGGGTGCTCCCAGCAACATCCTCACCTGTCCCCAGAGCTTTCCTTTGCCAAGATGCCAGGACCAGCCAAACCAGCTGTGCCAGTTGAGCATCCCCATGAAATGCCCCCCACCCACCCACACAGTCTCTCCCTTCCTTCCAATGGCTCCAGGGAGGCCTGGCCCAGCCCTGAGGACAGTGAGTAGGTGAGTAGAAAAGGCTCAAGTCGGGGAACAGGACTTCCCTGCTCCTGCCTGCGTGGCCTGTCCTGCTCATCCCTGCTTCTTCCCGGGTCCTCCTACCCTGGCCAAGGGCAACTGCCCCACTTCCTTCTGGGGCTGGGACTTCCTTCTTGTAACTCAGTCCCCAAAAACCTGTTTCACCAAACTTTTATCCTGCTCTTCCTGCTGTTTGTGTTTTTTATTCATTCATTCATTCATTCGGAGGGCCTATTCGATGCCGGGCAGTGCTCTGGACACTGGGAATACTGTGGTGAACAGAAAGTGAGAAGGCCTCGTGGTGGACTGAGTAATGGCCCCCAGTGCTGTCCTTGTCCTGATCCCGGAACCTGTGAACATGTGACCTCACGTGACAAAAGGGACTTGGCAGATGTGATCAAGGGAGAGTCCCCTGGGTTATCTGGGTGGGCCAGTGTGATCGTAGGGGTCCCTGTCAGTGAATGAGGGAGGCGGGAGGGTCACAGAGAAGGAGAAATGGTGATGGGCACAGAAGGTCAGAGTTAGAGCGCCTTGAAGGTGGTCCGCTGGTGACTTTGGTGATGGGGGAAGGGCCCAGGAGCCAAGGGATGCAGGTGGCCCCTAGAAAAGGCCAGGATATGGAGTCCCCGGAGCCTCCAGAAGGAACCAGCTTGATTTTAACCATGTAGAAACCACATGGGACTACTGATCTCCAGGACTGTGAGATAATAAATCTGTGTTGTTTTTAAACCATTAAATCTGTGGTCACCTTGTCACAGAACCATAGGAAACTAATAGGGAAGATGACAAGCAGCTAAAAACCATATTGATGGCCAGCAGTGACAGTACAGTACAGACTCTCTGTTAACTGGAACTCAAGCAACCAACAAACTGTTTTGCCGGTTGCTTAAGAGTTTGCCGGTTGCTTGAGAGTGCCATTTGCTTGAGTTCCAGCTAACGGAGAGCCCACTTACATCTGGCATCTGCCAATCCCCATGGGTGCCGGTTAACTGAGAGTCTACTGCACTAGGAAGAAGACTTAAGTCAGGCTAAGGGGCTGAAAGTGAACTGGAGGCTGTTTTAGGTGTGTGGTCAGGGCGGGCTTCTTGGAAGAGGTGACATTTCGCAGCGGCCCAAAGGCGGTAAGGGAGCGAGCCAGGTAAGGATGGGGGAAGAGGGTCGCAGACCGAGCAGGGGCCGTGCTGCGCGCGTCCTGGTGTGATGGAGGGACCGGAAGCAGCCGCTGTCACCGGAGCAGAGGGTGTGAGAGGGGAGCTGGCGGCCCTCGTTGCACCTTTGTGTCCATTAGGAAAAGACCCCCTCCTTTCTCAAATTAATGTTCAAAAATGAGTGTTATCGAATAGCCTTAGTCATGGTGTGTGGCTGTCCCACAGGGAGAGCTTTCCAGATAAATACGTAACTAAAAGGCAGGGTGGGGGACTAGGATACTGGCGGTGGGCATTGAGTTGAATTGCAATTTTCAACTGAGCTGGTGACATCTGAGCAAGCACTCGAAGAACATGAGAGAAGAAAGGACAGAAGGGACAGCAAGGACAAAGGTTGCGAGGTGAGACCAGGCCTCTTAGCCGGCAGAGTAGAGAGACGGTGGGAGCTGGATCCAAGTCCACTTTTCCTCTGTGACCTGGGGCTGATCCCTGATGTGGCAATCTCTCTCCCAGCTCAGGGGAACCGGCACACCTTGCCAATGACAAAGATAACTAGGGACACTCTTGTCATTCCAAGATACACAGTCATAGTTTTATTGTATTTGTCAAGCACTTACCTAGCACTTACTCAGGGTCTGGTAATGTGCCAGGAGATCTACACAGCTTCTCAGTTAATCCTCAGGGTAACCATATGAGTTCGGTGCTATCATTATCCCTACTTTACAGATGAGGAAACTGAGGCACAGAGGGCTGACATCACTTACCCAGCTTGTATTTGAATCCAGCAGCCCGTGCTGTTGGTTGTTTGTTTGTTTTTTGTTTTTGTTTTTGTTTTTTTTTGCTTTTTGGTATGTGGGCAGCTCCCTGACTGGGAATCGAACCCAGGCCACAACGCTGACAGCACCAGCGCCGAAGCCTTAAGCCACTACACCATCAGGGAACTCCCTAGACGGCTTTTAAAAGCCAATCCCCAGACCAAGGAAGTTGGGAGCTCAAAGGGGTCCAAGAGGCACCATCTGTGTCCCCTGGTGGTTGGCCACTTTTGGAGGAGGGTTCGTGTCCAGCCCCCTTCGGCACCAGGGACCCACTGCTCTCAAAACAAATCAGGATGATGTCCCACCACAAACATTGAGCCCAGTGATGCTCAACTAGGGACATTTTGTCTTCCTATGAGACATCTGGCCATGTCTGGAGACATTTTTGGTTGTCACACTGAGGGTAAGAGATGTTGCTGGGAATAGTGGATCAAGGCCAGGGATGCTGGTCAACATCCTGCAGAGCACGGGATGGCCCCACGATGTCATCAGTGCCGAGGTGAGAAGCCCTGCTCCAAACACACTTCTAGTTTATGGGGAGCATGAATGAGAAGGGTCCAAGCTAAGGGAATCCACAGAGGAAGAGAGGCATCAAAAGGGACATTCCGTACAGGACAATAAACCAAGTTCTTCAACTCCTCAGCTTTGAGACAGCAAGAAGAAAGGGCCACACAGGTGAGGTCTTTCTCAAAATGCATGATTAAGATGTGTGCATTTAACAATAAGTAGATGTCACCCCATTAAAAAAATACAACCGTGAACAAATATGGAGCTCTAGTTAATGATAGGTTTGTTGGAGAGTTTAGGGGTGAAGTGTACTGGTTTCTGCAACTCAGTCTGAAGTGCATCAGACATCCTATGCATGCTATGATATTGTGATTTATAATAGGAAATATAGATTTGGTCTTTATCCCTGCTTCTGGCACAGGGCTCCTAAGCCCCTTGGAATTTCTTTAGTGGCAGGAGTGATAAAGGTGACTTGTTCATAACACAGCCTTTCAGCCAGACTTGAGTTTATGTTAATAGGTGACTTTTGGCAAGCACCTACGGGTGGGGATTAGAGAGCTGGAATTTTCCGTCTCACCCCCGACCTCTAGGGAAGGGACAGGGGTTAGAGATTGAGTTCAATTGCTAATGGCTGATGATTTTCTCAATCACACCTCTGTGAGGAAACTTCCATAAAAACCCAAGAGGCAGGCTTGGGAGAGCTTCCGGGTTGGTGGCAACGTGGAGATGTGGGGACAGTGGCGCTCGGAGAGGGCATGGGCATGGAAGTTCCATGCCCTTTCCTCATGCCTGGCACTATACTCTCTTCCATCTGGCTATCCCCAAATGATATCCTTTAGTAATAAACCAGTGATCTAGTAAGTAAATATTTCTCTGAGTTCTGTGAGCCGCTCCAGCAAATTAATCCAATGCAAGGAAGGGGTCCTTAGAACCTGCAATCAGCTGGTCAGAAGCACAGGTGACAACATGGACTTGCAATTGGTGTCTGAAATGGGGGTGGGGGGCAGTCCTGTGGGACTGAGCCCTCAACCTGTCAGACCTGACTACCTCCAGGTAGATATTGAGTTGAGTTGTAGGACACCCAGCTGGTGTTGGGAATTGCTTGGTGTGGGGAAAAACCATACCCACCAGAATGTTTAAAAATTGAAAGACCTCGTGCTGACAAGGATGTGGAACGATTGGCATTCACCTATGTGGCTGGAGGGGAGAGACAACAGTCCAGCCACTATGAAAAACAGTTTGTCTGTCTCTTACCATGTTAAAAATACACTTACATGACCCAGCCATCACACTCCTGGATATTTACCCAAGAGAACTGAAAGCCAGCGTGGCACGTCCCTACCAAGACTTGTACACAACTGTTCGCAGCTGCTTTGTTTGTTAGAACCAAGTGCTGGAAACCACTCAGATGTCCGTCCCTAAGCAAAGGCAGCAGCGAACGGTGGCACATCCAGACCGTGGAGTGCTGCTCGATGCTAAAAGGGAATAACTACAGAAGCA
The DNA here is from genome assembly GCA_004026885.1 of Lyroderma lyra. Classification (NCBI taxonomy): domain Eukaryota; kingdom Metazoa; phylum Chordata; class Mammalia; order Chiroptera; family Megadermatidae; genus Lyroderma; species Lyroderma lyra. Next base: position 46,914 of record PVJL010010088.1, on the reverse strand, counting down.
TGCAGCAGCGTAGATGAACCTCAAAATAATTCTGCTTAGCAAAGAAGCCAGACAAAAAATAGAACATTCCGTGTGCTTCCATTTATAGGAAAGTCTAGAAAATGCCAACTAATCTACAGTGACAGAAAGCAGGTCGGTGGGTGCCTAGGGAGGGGGGTGGGGTGGGGTAGGAAGGGAGAGGAAGGACAAATGACCAAGGGCCCAGGAGACGTGTAAGGGGTGACAAAGTGCCCACTATCTCGATTGTGGTCATGGCTTCACAGGGGTGCACATATGTAAACACTTATCAAACTGAGCACTTTCAAATATGTACAATTTATTAAATGTGAATTGTACCTCCATGGGGCTGTATATAAATAAGTGAAAACCAACTCACGAACCGTCTGCTTGAAACGTTGCGCCGTGTACCCTAAGAGGATATGGATTTTAGTGTCAGGAATCATATAGCTTTATGTAGATGATACCTGACTTGTAAAAATAAAATGGACACAAACTTGCCACCAGTAGATAAAAATGTCCTGGAGATCCAATGCCCAGCGCGGTGATTACAAGCCACAGTGCCGTATTGTGAATTTCAAAGTTGCTAAGCGACGCGATCTTAATTGTTCCCACCACAAAGGACACATGACGATGATGTGATGTGATAGAGGTGTTAACCAACCTTAGGTGGTAATCCTATCGCAATATATAAATATGTTAAATCAACATGCTGTAAACTTGCACAATAGGGTATGTCAATCACATCTCAATGTTTGGAACTGGATGGATAGACCTTGACCTAGGCATCTCTTCATCGGAGTCTTTATCAGCCTCTTTTATCCTTTGAAATAAAGTGATAAATGAAAGGAAAGTGTGTCCCTGAGCTCTGTGAGCTGCCATAGCACATTATTGAACCTGAGGAGGGGGTTGTGGGAATCCCGATTTATAATCAGTTGGAGATGGGAGTGCCCTGGTGGTGTAGTGGCTTAAGGCTTCGGCGCTGGCGCTGTCAGTGCTGCGGCCTGGGTTCGATTCCCACCCAAGGAGCTACTCACATACCAAAAAGCAAAAAAAAAAAAGTACAGGTGACAATCTGGGACTTGCAGTTGATGTCTGAATTGGGACTGACATCAGTCTGGTGGGACTGAGGCTGTGGGACTAAGACCTGAGGGATCTGGACTCTCTGGCTACTCCGAATAGTGTCAGAATTGAATTGAATTTTTGGACACCCAGAAACTTGGAGAATTGATTTGTGGGGCTGTGGGCGGGTGGGGCAGGACACCACGTACACATTTTGCGACAGAAATGTTGTGAGGTCCAAGATGGTTATCAGTCAGATGTCAGATGGTCTGGACGATGGATGTCAGGCATTCTAGAGGACGGGTGCCAAGAGGTCTGGTCACATCTGGTGGTCTGGAGAGTGGACGTCAGGTGCTTTGGCTATGTGAGTCCTTTGGGGATAATCAGAAGGTTATCTGCAGGTCGGCTGTACTTGCAGGCATGGACCCAAGGCTGGAAAACTCAAACGTTTAAGTTCCCAGCTCAGTTAAAACGAGAATAGAGTCAGTTTCTTACACCCCCACCTAGTTGATTTTAGTAATTTAGCCACTTGACGACTGTGACTCCATTTTATTTCCTCACTCTATCCCTCCCCCTCATTCCCCTCCGTCCTCATCGTGGCCCACCCACACCCACCCCCAGGCCCCAGTGCCACCTAGGAGTGCGGGAATCCAGGTCTAAATCCCCAGAACCCCTGTTTTATAATTTGTATTCATTAGATTTTAATATCTAAAGGTGATTGAATGATGACACAAGTCTCAATCTTCTTGAAAGAAGATTTTTATTACAAGCACTTCTGTAATAAAACGCTGTGTTATGCAAATCCGTGCTATACCAAACAAAGAACTAGTACAAAAAAAGATGGTTAGTTCCAAAAGTTAAAAAAACATACTATTAAATTTTTATAAGTAGGAGAAATATCTTTATTAAAGCAATTGTCACCTATAATGTAGTAAATGTACTACACTATAATGTAGTAAAAAGAAAAACACAAAATTTTAAAATGTATGTACTTAATACTCCACCATTAAAATGGATTTAAAATACTAATAAATGTTAAAATTCTGCAGCCCAATCTGATACGACATCCATGCTCGAGTGAGACATTTCAAATGAGATGCCTTTTGCTCTTGAAAGCTCTTAGTACGCTCCGTGTTGTTCGGGGATTTCTTTCATTCTCAAACCATGTTAGAGTGAAATTGGGTTCTAGGGTGCCCTGTGGTACGAGGGTTTCCCCCAATTCTCGAACCATGTTAGAGTGAACCTGTGTCATGGAAGTGCCGTGTTACATGGAGGTTATCTGTATGTACACCTCCCCAGAGAGGGGAACCTGCCAGGCCAGGCAGGGCCCCTGCGGGAAGCACCAGAAGGCCCCGCGGGCGCAGCGGGTTAGGGGGCGGGAAGCCTGGCCAGAGCCTCTACCGAGATTCCCCAGGGAAAGGCAAGTCAGCACAGGGCCAGCCGTTTAGGATCAGCTACTTTGTCTAATGTCTGTGGGTTTGGGGCTGGAGAGGTGGTTTCTAGTCACCGGGTACCTGGCCCTGGGCTGACTTAGAGCAGGAGAAATGCTGGCTCGGTGTGTGAGAATGAGATAAGGGCACCGTTGGGGAATAGGAGCTCTGATTGGTTGGTTTGCATCTGAAAGATGTGCCACCAGGCAAATTGTTATTATCTTTAGGGGTTAGCTAGCCCTGGGAGGGGCAGTCTCTCCCTGGATCTGTGAGGCCCTCCACCATGTCAAACAGTGTAAGATACAGAAGAATTTAAAAACGATTACTATGGCTGAGAATGTGTTATACCCTGGGGCGAAAGGACTTTGTAGACATGATTAAATGAGGGATCCCGCACTGGGGAGAGCATCCTGGCTCGTGATCACAAGGGCCTCCTAGAGTAGGAGATATGCTAGAAGCCAGAGATCGATTCCTTTTGAACTTCCAGTCTCCAGAAATAAGAGAACGGATATGTGTGGTTTGAAGTCACTTAGTTTGTGGTGGTTTGTTGCAGGAGCCACAGGACACTAATGCACTTCTGTCAGGGTTGAGTGAGAAGTAGGGGACCAACGATGAGGGCATGTCTGGGATGGGGCAGGCCAAGCTTTCATTACGATGCTCCCAGCCTTTAACACCCAGGACCCTGTCCCCTCACCTACTGGCCCTCTGAGCTAGGGTCAAGGGAGTCCAGTCCTGGAACTGAAAGACACTGCCCGACTCTCGCCTCAGTTTCCCCACACTTTGTAGCGTCACTGGCGGGCCAGGGCATAGCGGACCCGTGTTACCTCCTCAGACACGGACAGGGTGATACTGCACATCTCGTTTTATAGCTTGCTGGTTTACACGTGATTTGGGGCACAAAGAACCATTTGTCATGATGCCTCAAGCTCTCCCTAAACATAACTTTTAATGCTTGCCTAAGAGTTTATGGGTGCGTTATAATTTACATCCCCAATTTCCTGTTGTCGGACATTTGGTTCCTTTCCAAGTCTTCACTGGGATAATTATGTGTGTGCCCAGTGTCGTTTCTGCATGTGATTCCGCTCCAACATCGCCAGCACCGAGTCCCTGACTGGTTGGAGGAAGTAAACACTTCAGTCTGCAAATGACTTTCTTTGTGCTTACCCGCCATCACATCCGCATGTGTGAAGAGGGAAACTACAGATAAACAAAAGACAAAAAGAAAAACCGTTGGTGGTCTGCCATCATTATTTGCTATCGGTCTTTCTAATAATTTAAAAATTATGAGGGGAGTTCCCTGGTGGTGTAGTGGCTTAAGGCTTCGGCGCTGGTGCTGTCAGCGCTGCGGCCTGGGTTCGATTCCCAGCCAGGGAGCTACCCACATACAAAAAAAAAAAAAAAAAAGAAAAAGAAAAAATAAATAAATAAAATAAAAATTATGAGTAGTCTTTTTCAGTTTCTTGTTGGGAGGACATTACACAGCACTTCTGTAGTCTGCTTATTTTCACTTAATATATCATAAAACATTTTCCCCATTACACTTAAAATGAATGCATAATATTTTATACCATTGCTATTCCATAATTTCAGAGCCTTTTCTCTAAACCTTATTAATATAAATGTATAAAGTTTGGTATTATAAATATTCCTTATATGCAATTTGGTTTTGTTTTCTTTTTACTGTTACAAATAATAAAATAGAGAAAATTTTTGTGTATAAACTTTCATGCAGATCTTATGTTATTTCCTTCAACTAGAGTCCCAGAAGTGGAATTCCTGGGTAAGAGTACCAAGTCAGTTTCTAAGTTAAAATAAAGGTTAAAATGATTTCCACTCGTTCCCAATAAGCACAGTATGACAGGGTCGGTCTCCTCGCATCCTCACTATCACTGAATTTCATCATTTATTAGAGCATTGCGAAAAGAAGGTCAGTGAAAAGTTGAATAGTATTTTCATTTATATATTATTCATTCATTGAGTCAATAAATATTTATTGAGCAACTGTTACATGGCCAGCACTGTTCTAGGCACAGGGGATGAAGCTCTGGACAAAAATAGACACAAATTCCTGTCCTTGGGAAGCTCATGATCTAGCAGGGGAGGGGATGAGAGACAAACAATAAACAAGTATATAAATAATATGCTGGCCAGATCATTTTACAATATGCCCTTTTAAGAGAGTTAATAATGAGGGTAAATGCTTTTCCATAAGTTTGTAATCCACAGTACTTCTGTCTAGTGACTTACATATACTTATATTTTGCCCATTTTTTATTAGCATAGTAGTTTTGTATTTTTTACTTCTTTATCCATTTATTAACATCTACGGTAAAAGTATTAGGAGTATCATGTATTGAATATCTGCTCTGTGATGCATATTCTACCAAATGCTTTATTATTATTTTTTTGATATCAGACAATTTTGCCCAGTAGGTGGTATCTTCATTTCATAGACGTACAAATTGAGGGTCAGAGAGGTTAAGTAACTTGCCCAAAGTTACACAGCCTTGGTTGCCCAACTGGGATTCAAATGCCCAGGTTCTTAACCACCACACAATTTTGTTTCTAAAAAGCCTGAGAGTAATTAGTTATTTTATATGATCATTTGATTCTTTGGCAATAACATTGTTTCAAGTTTTTATTGGATTCCAATGTGTATGTATATATATACAGGGGTACCAAAAAAGGTACACATATTTCAAGAGTTGTTGTCTATGTATTACTTTGCAAAGTTGAATTACGGTAACAATACGTAGTATGATGTTCACTCAAAAGATGGCATTCATCAAATGAATGCCAGTGTCACCACGCAACAGGCAGGACAGTCAAAGAAAATGGCGGAAGGGAGTTCCCTGGTGGTGTAGTGGCTTAAGGTTTCGGCGCTGGCGCTGTCAGCGCTGCGGCCTGGGTTCGATTCCCAGTCAGGGAGCTACCCACATACCAAAAAGCAAAAAAAAAAAGAGAAAAGAAAATGGCGGAAGCCCGGTTGCCATTTGAGGAGCGCAGGACCATTTGCCAAGACAATGGGTAGGAAGAAGAGGTGCAGTTGAGTTTCCCCCACGTTCTCCTGACTTAACACCCCTCGCTTTCTACCTGTGGGGGACCTTAAAGGACATGGTGTACCGTAGAAAACCGGCTACACTGGAGGTGCTTCAGGAAGAAATTGAAGCAGCATGCGCAGCGATACAAGCAGACACTTTGGTCAGCGTTGCTCAGGCAGTAGTTCGCCGAAATCAGAAGTGCCTGGACGCTGATGGTGACTACTTTGAGCACCTCTTGTAGTTGCAGAAGTCAGACGTGACTTGCATTCATCTTTTGTTACAAGTATATATTGAGCATTACAATTTTAATAGTTTTTTTCCCCTTTCTTAAGATGTGTATACATTTTTTGGCACCCTCTGCATATAAATATATATATGTGCATATATATATATATATATATATATATATATATATATGAATACATTTCAGGGGGAGCTCCCTGGTGGTGTAGTGGCTTAAGGCTTCGGCGCTGTCAGCGCTGCGGCCTGGGTTCGATTCCCAGCCAGGGAGCTACCCCACATTTAAAAAGAGAAAATACATTTCAGAAGCCGACAAATTGATGAATTGATTGCAAATGGACACACCAATTATCCAGCATCCAAATAAAAATAAAAAAAGCCCAGGTCCTTGTGTTCTGCACCCTCCACCCCAAGTTATCATGGCCATGACTTTTCGTCTCTGATAATCACATTTTAACTGTCAGCTCTGAATTCCTAAAAGTCATACTTATGAAATGCCCCTGTGAAACCCAGGGAGGTTTGTGAGCACGCCCACTCCTCATATCCCTTTGTACTAAAGGTCTAACAAATACCACATCTTTTTAGTCTCTGCATTCAAAGACTATGGACTTTCTGTCTCACTTAAACTAATAGCAGTTGTGCTGACACACAAGCACAAAGCCAGAATGTAACATGGGGACAACTGGATGGATGCATCAAGGGCAGAGAGGTCACAGGGAGCAGAGCGGTGTGGTCCTCCAGGGGTAGTGAGGAATACCACCAGCCAGTGGGGATCATGTCAGCCACTGCTTTGAAAGCTAAGCCTAGTGTCACAAAGAAGGTGGATAATATTAGTTATTTACCCCTATGTGAGATTGGCCCCATATTGTAGGAGGCAGCCTCCAAAATGGCCCAAATAATCCCCATCATCTAGTATTCACATCTTTGTGTGGTTTCTTACACAATTAAGTTGAATTTCACTAAGTGACTGGGGACTACCATATTGGACAGTGCAGCCCTAGGACTCGAATAAGCCCACTTAATGGTCATCTGACACTCTAGGGATCGCCAGGCAAATTTTTGTCTGTAAAGGACCAGATAAATATTTTAGGCTTTGCAGCCATGTGGTCTGTGTCACACAACTCACCTCTGTTATTGTGGTGCAGGAAGAGCCATAGACAACATATAGATGAATGGGCATGACTGTGTTGCAATAAAACTTTATTTACAAAAGCAGGCAGCAGGCTAGATTTGTCTAGCAGGAGGCAATATGCCAACTCTAGGGGAATATTTGCCCTATTTTATATTTTGTTTGACTTGTTATTTTCTTGATTAAGTTTCCTCACTCTGTAAAGCTAGGTGTTAACTTTAAAATCAATTCATTGAAATGATTGTTTTTTCCAAGCACAAAGACAATTCTAAAAGTTACTGCCCGAAGGTCATTAACTGTTTCTGTCTCTAACTCCATTATCTCATTCTGGATTTCTCTCTTTCACTGACTATATATTGTTTTTACCCATCAATCTCTCATCTCCTCCCTTGAGCAAGTCTGTCATTCTTCTGGTTCTGTCATTAATATGTTACATAAATCTTTGTCATGTACTTACTACTTATATGTTTGAGTTTTTAACTGTTTTTTTGAAAATTATACTTTGGCACTACCTTCTGAAATAATGTTTAAATATATAAAAAATATCTGTAAGGATAGTGAAACCAACTAAAACACAGTTATCAAAATATTTAAAAGATGCATTTTTGATATAATATCTATGCTTCTTTATTAACATTAGATAACAAGAATAAGCAGCAGGTCTAGTGACTATTGTAATTTCCAAGTGGTGAGGAGGGTAAACAATATTTCAAATACCTGCAACTACTGTGAACTGATTTGGAAATATCTGTGATTTCTATCGCTAGAAGAGATTCCAGAATAAACAGTCAAAGGTATTACTAATGCTATTGTGGTTTGTTACCTATATTCGTAATTGTATGAGTGAGCCACTGCTGCGTAACAAACCACTGCAAAACTTAGTGGCTTAAATCAATAGCAATAATTTATTTTGCTCTTGAATCTGTAATTTAGGTGGAGCTCCGTGGAGACAGCTCATCTTTGATTTATGAGGCAACAATGGAGACAGTTCCTCTGGGAACTGGGGGATCCACCTTCAAGATGACTCTCTCACATTACTGGCAAGTTGTTGGCTGTGGACTAGTTGCTCAGCTGGGGTTGGGGGCTGGGGGCTCAGATTCACTCTGTGGGTGCTTCCCTGTGGCTGGGGTTCCTCACAGCATAGAGGCCCAGTTGTAAGAGAGTTTGTTCTAAGAGAACAAGGCAGAAGTGCGTGGCATTTTCATGACATAGTTCCAGAACTCACATAGCATCACATCCTTTGAACGCTATTCTCCAAGGCAGTCACCCGGGTTCAAGAAACAGAAATAAAGAGTTCATCTTCCAATGGGGACATAGGGAGGAATACAAGAGCATGTGGAATGAGAGAGATGGTTGAGGTCACCTTTGGGAAATATAGTCAGCCACAAAAATGGAATGAAATGCTAGATTTCAGTTAGAGTTTAGTTAAAAGAAAGATGTGATTCCCCCCCCCCCCCTTATCCAAGTGTATGGACCCCAAAGCCCTCCCAACTGCCCTCTTGAAGGTGATGGGTATATTTATTATCTGGCTTGTAGAAAATGGCAACAAGCGTGTATACATATGTCCAAACTCACCAAATTGTATACATCATGTGCAGTGTTCTTTATACCAATTATACCTCAATAAAGCTGGAAAAAAATTGAATTGTTTATAACCAGAGTATTAAAAAAATTTCAAATGATACAGACTTCACATTTCATGCCCTCTCCCATTTTGCTACTATAAGTTTGTTTTACATCCTTGCATATGTTTTCCAGAGCCTGTATATGTATGTGCCTTAAAAAGCAGCTTTGGATTGTTATTGCTATTTTTTTCTTTCATAAATAGTATTACACTGTACTTATTGACCTGAAACTTGCTTTTTTTCAGTCAACAATATATATCTTAGAGCTCTTTCTCTGCTGGTCCATGGCTCTTTGTCATTCTTTTTAAAAGGTGTATAATATTTTACCAGATGGATGCCCCCTATTTATTAACCCACTCCCTACCTACGAACATTGAAGTAGTTTCCAATTTTTGATTTTACACAAATGAAGATCAAAGACAAATAAATAAACGAAGGACAGAGAGAGCTCAGGTAGTGGAGATGTTGCCCCCCATCCTGCTCACCCTGGTCAAGGCCCCTACCCGCCAGTAGATACTCAGAGCCTTCTGGTAACCTTACCCCTGCCCACTGTTGCTGTTACCCCAGTCTCACTCCTTCCAATCACCTTCTATGTGAGGGCCCTGAGGAGAGAGTTGGGAATAAGGTAGGCAAAGGTCTTGCCCTCAAGGGCTCCATAAGCACATGTGCAGCCTGATGTCAGGTAGAGCTGAACCCAATAAAGTAAAATGAAATGGGGTAGGGACCTAGAAAAGGCAAGAGTTGGGGCTGCAGCTTTAGTAGCCAGGGAAGGCTGCTCTGGGAAGGCCACACAGTGGCAGAGGCCTGATTGCAGCAAGGAGGTCAGCTTTGAGATGGAGATCTGGGGGAAAGGCTTTCTCTAGAGGAAAACAGGTGATGCAAAGGCCCTGGGGCAATTTCCTACTTATGCAGTGTGTTGAAGGAAGAGGAATGAAGGCTGTATGGCTGGAAAGGGATGAGACAGGGAGAAAGGGCCAGAAAAATTATTAAGCAGCAGAATTACTTAGGGCCTTGTGGGCCATGGGAAGGACTTCAACTTTTATTCTGAGTGACATGGGAGCTGTGGAAAGGTTGGAAGCAGAAAAAGGATGTGACCTGACTTAGGTGCTAACAGGCTTTCCTTGCCATGGCAAGAAGAGACAGAGATGGGGGTGGGGGTGACAAGTAGGGAGACCATTGAGAAGGCTACTGCAGAGTCCGAGCAGTGATGGTGGGAGCAGAGGTGGTGAGAATTGGTCAGGCTCTGGGAATATTTTGAAAGTAAATCCCACTGACGGAAGGATGTGGGGGTGTGAGAACAAGACAGGAGTCAACAGTGACTTTGAGGCTTTGGGCCCCAGCCACTGAGCTGGGGAGGCAGTAGGTGGGACAAGTGGAAGTTGCCTGAATTCACACCTCCACTCCATCCCTCCTGGTCCGGAATGCCCTCCCTTCTCCACTTCCCACCCCCAGCCTCAGCCTCGCCCCTGCCCTCTTCACAGCTGAACCCAAATGTCACCGTCTCCAGAAGCTTCTCTTTAAGTGACCCTGGCTTAGTGCTGCATGGACGCCTGTATCCCCACAACATCCTGCTCTTCTGCTTCTCCCAAATGGGTGGTTGGGGTCCATCCGCTGCCAACTCGCACCAAGTGACACACTAAAATGACTGGGGCGGTGCTACGGCTTTAATCAAGCAGCAAATGCAACAGGAAATGGGCTCAAATTCTTTCCTTCTTTAGGCAAAGATTTATTGTGCCAGGAACTCTAGAAGGCACTGGGAAGAGAGTGGGGAACAGGAAAAACAGATTGGGCCCTTACAGGGCTCTACTAGGAGAGACAATAACCAAAACAAAAAGTGAAATGTGTCACGTGGCAATGGAAAGAAAAGAGGGATTCCATATGTGACATGGGCGCTAAGAGAGATGCACTTATTAATAAGATAATGAGGGAGGGCTTCAATGAGATGACATTTGAACTTCGATGTAAAAGAGGTGAGCAAGAGCCAAAATATGTGGATATTTTAGGAAGAGGGAACAGCCAGTGCAAAGGCCCTGAGGTAGGACCATGCTTAGAATATGGGAAGAATTTGAAGGCCAGTATGGATATAGCTAGTGAATACAGGGGTAGGAGCTAAAGTTCAGAGAGGAAATGATGGGAAGGGGGCAATCGTACAGGGCCTTGGGGGTCACAGTGAGGACTTTTGCTTTTACTCTGAATGAGATGGGAGCCATGGAAGGGTTCTGAGCAAAGGAGTGATGGGATCTGATCCAAATGTCAACAGCATCACCATACTAATAGCAATAATAATGGACAGTTGTGCAGCACTTCGTATGATGTTGGCAGAAAGCCCTTCTGTCTATTCAGTTGTCTAAACCATCCTCGTAGGCATTCTAGACACTTCCATCTCCCTCAACCCCCATGCGCAAACCATCATCAAGATTGGTCCACTCTCTTGCCAAAACATATCCTAAAGTAACTTTTCAACAACTTAACTGAGATAGAATCTACACACCATATAATCTACCCATTTAAAGTGTACAGTTCAGTGGTTTTGCACATATTCACTGAGTTGTGCAACTATCACAATGAATTCTGGAACATTTCCAGTAAGAAATCCCTTAGCTCCCCCCATCCCATGGCAACCACCAATGTACATTCTGTCTGCTTTGCCAATTCTGGATAATAAATGGGGTTCTGCAATATGTGGCCTTTGTGTCTGGCTTCTCTCACTTAGCATAATGTTTTCAAGGTTCATCTGTGTTGTAGCACTGTGGGCAGCATTTGAGCCAGAAGCCAGGTCTACTGAGAAAAAGCATTTAGCAAAGCTCTATGTACTTGGAATCCAAGTTCAAAAGTCTTGCAAGGCTGCCTGGAACTTGGTGCACAAGGACACTACTCGGGATGTGGTGTCTGGCTGGCTAAGGGGAAGGAGGGAAGCAACATTGCCTGCGAGGCAGAGGAATCCTGAAGTTGTTGACTCAGGACAAAATGATGGGGGTCAGCAACATTGTTTCGCAATTAAGAAGTTACACCCCCTGTTGTTCTTGGGATATAAAATAAACCTTCTGCGGACCTGAGGGGTCTCTGTGTCTCCATCAGAGCACAGGGAAGCACCCGGTCCCAGCTTTGCTATCCGTTACGTCTGTGTACATGTCTGTGTGTTTTTCTTAATTCCCCATCGCCTCCCCTCTGGTTCCGTTCTTCCCGTGCTGGTCGTGGCAAAGTGGCGCCTGAACAGGGACAATGTGGGCAGCATTTGAGCCAGACACCACATCCCGAGTAGTGTCCTTGTTCACCGAGTTCCAGGCAGCCTTGCACGACCCTTAAACTTTGGATTCCAAGTACATAGCAGCTTTGCTAAACCCTCTTTCTCAATGGACCTGGCTTCTGGCTGAAACGCTGCCCACAGTAGCAACTACCATGGATTCATTCCCTTTTATGGCTGAATAATATTCTGTTGCCTGGATAGACCACGTGTAGTTTATCCATTCATCAGTTAATAGATGTTTGGGTGGCTTCCACGTTTTGGTTATGCTGCTATGAAGATTCATGTACAAGTATTTGTGTGGACACACGTTGTCATTTCTCTTGGGTAAATACCTAGGAGTGAAACCGTTGGACCAATTGGTAACTCTGTGCTTAACTTTCTGAGGAATGGCCAGACTGTTTTTCTGAAGCAATTGTACTGTTCCCACCAGAAAAATCTGAGGGTTCCGAGGTCTCCACATCCTTGCCACACGTTTTACTGTCTTGAAGCCATTTTCTTCCCGTCTCCACTGCTAGCAGCCCGCTTGAGCTGCCACCATCTCTCATCTGGACCAATGAAGTCACCTTGTCCCTGGGCTCCTGGCTTTCACCCTTAGTCTTTCCTCACACCACAGGCAGAGGGAGCCTGTTGGCACCGAGGTCAGATCCTGTCCCTCCTCAGCTCAGCACTCTTAAATAGCTCCTCATTGGCTGAGAATATACCCAAACTCCTCATTGTGTGGCCCACTAAGCCAGCCCCGCTCACCTCTCTGACATTACTCATATCCCGTTCTGACACAGCCACACCAACTGTCCTCAGAACCACCCCCCAGAGCTATTCCCTTTGCCCCAGTACTCTTTGCCCTGCTCTCCTCCTACCTTTTCCTTTTCCTCTCAGACATGGACTTCACTTTCCAGAAAAGCCTTCCCCTCACTCCTCCACAGCCTAAATCCTCTCTCTTATTGCATTTAGCATTGTTTGAAGTTGCACCTCTGTTTGTGTGATGGTTTGTCCAATGGCTGCCCCCCCCTCAGGCAGAGCTATGTGAGGGTGCGTGAGCATCAGCGCCTGGTCTGCGATGAAAGCAAACTAAATATTTGTGTTCATTTCACCCCCTCGATAAACCACCTGCTACCTTTCTCTTTGCACGTGCAGTTTCTGCCTCCCCAACACATTGTTTCCTGTCTTGTTCTCTGGCTGATTCCCACAAAGCCTCAGTTGCATGTCACTTTCTCAGACAGTATTTCCATTTTTGTTCTGTTCTATTGTTTCAGTTTTTACTGTGACCCACAGTAAAAAAAAAATACATATATTTACATACATACTAATATATATAGTGATCAGGACATACATAGACACAAATAGCAGTTGTCAAACCTTTACACTCTCAAAATTATTAAGGACCCCAGGAGTTCCCTGGTGGTGTAGTGGCTTAAGGCTTCGGTGCTGGCACTGTCAGCGCTGTGGCCTGGGTTCGATTCCTGGTCAGGGAGCTACCCACATACCAAAAAGCAAAAAAAAAAAAAAAAAAATATATATATATATATATATATATATATATATATATATAGTTACTAAATGCATTTTAAAATAAGAATAATAAACCTATTGCACTTAATATTTAAACCTAGTTCAATAAAAAGAACTCTTCCAAACAAAACCATTTTAGTGAGAGGAGTGGCATTGTTTTCTATGATTTTGCAAATCTCTTTAATGTTTGGCTCAACAGAAGGCGGCTGGATTGTTGTAGCTGTTTCTGTTATTCATCATACTTCATGCTGTGTAGCTTCTGGTAAGTTCCAGTGGTCATTCATGAGAGAATGAGAATTTAAAAAGCAGGTAATGTCTCAGTGTTAGTACGAAAATAATTTTGACCTCTCAGTTCCCCTAACACGATCTTGGTCAGGGACCCGAAGGGGGACCCTGCTGACAGGCAGTTTTGAAATCAATAAAGCTCTGAAAAGAAAAAGTTTTGTCATAAATTTGGAGGCAGAACTTGACCTAAACAGACACACAGTCTTAAATGATTTATCCCACTACCCATACATAGATTGCATCACAGAAATATTAAAGTGTTAGATCACAGCCAGGCTGCCCCAGAGCACACAAGGGCTGCTCAGAACATATATGTTCCTATGACCTTATTTAAAACAAAACATTCCCAAATCCAAAATACATCTGGCCCCCAGGGTGCTTTGGATTTGGGAATAAAGGACCTGTCAGAAATAAAAGTTCCCATACATGAATATTTCCCTTACAGTGAGCAAGCATTCTGTTAAGTTCCAGTTTATTTTATTGTATTTTATTGTCTTATTCCCCCCAAATCTGGTCGCAACCCACAAGCTTGAAGTCACAGCTCGGTAATGGCTCACTGCTTATAGTTTGAAAAACTTTAGTGGATCTTCTGCGAGCCCCTGTGACACTCCACCTCCACCCCACAACGGGCAAGAAATGGGTTTGACTTGTTCCCTGCTTCACCCCCAGGTTCCGACATAAGGCCTGGCCAAGCACATAATAGGCATTTAATACATGTTTGTTGAATGAATAATGAACAAATAGCGAGTCAGGGACAGAGGTAGGACTGCAATCCCGCCTGTGGCGCTCCCCAGGACTCAAGAATTCTGTCCACATCATTTCCAAAGACCGTTGCCGCGAACCCCTGGCTCCAGCTACTCTCAGCCAGCCGATGCTTCCTCCTGGGGAGATGCTTAATCCTCGCTTCCCTTCGGAATGAACCAGGACTGCATTTCCCACAACTCTCAGAGCTGGACTACACTTCCCACAAGTCTGTTAGCACAAGGTTCTGTGCCCTTGAGTAACGGTGGCCGCTTAGTGCAATTTTGCTTACTCCCACCCCGCTACTAATTCTGTTCTACCTGCGCAAAGGTCAAGCTACCTGCAGCCTTGGTCCCGGCATCCCCTTCCTACCACCCTTTCTTGCGCAATGAATCTGCCTCAGTTTCTCTAATAAGACCGTCGAGAGACAGTCCCCGCCCCTTCCCTTGGGGCCCATGATGAAGGGGGGCTGTGCATTGCAGGGTTTATGAGCCGCCTGTTCTGGTTGCGCCGAGAGGCCACGGCTGCGCATTTTGGACTTTAGGCGTCTTGGACGTTTGCTGGGCGGGCAGAGGCGGGGTGGGCTGTGCCGGGGAGCGGGTATCTGAATTTCCTCCGCAGTGTGTTGTGAGGCTGCGTCTGGGATGCGCAGCGCCGGGCGGAAGGGACGCATCGCAGATGCTTACGGACGGCTCAGGCGCCCGCGCGCAGGGTGGGAGTCCGTGTTTCTGGGGTGTCTACAGTTCGGGGTGCTGTGGGGAGCGGTGTGACCCCGAGACGGCGGAATCTGGCACGTGATGTGTGCGTCCTTGTCTTGTTTTGTCTGTGTCCCAAAAGGACCGAGTTCTAGTCCCCACCCTGCCATTTTCTGGCTGTGTGCGTTGGGGCAGGTGACTGCACCTCTCTGTGTCTTTCTCAGTTTCCTCACCTGTACGATAGGGATGATACAAATACCAGAGGGCTGCTGTGAGAATTAAAAGGTAATATGTGTAAAGCCCTGGTGTAGAGTAAATGCTCATAAGAATAAATATATAAAATAAAGTATGATAATGTATATTTTGTGTGAAGCAAGTGTCTATGACTGTGTAATGGCTGTGTAACCTCATAGGAAATATGGGTATTTGTGATGTGTGTGCCTGTATCTTCATACGTGTTGTACATCTTGGTGTGTGTTATGTATGCCTGTGTGTATTTACATATGTGATGTGTGACTATGATGGAGTAACCTTGTATGAAATATGTGTATATTTGTGAGGTGTGTATCCATGTGTGTTTAGGTTATGTGATGTGTGTATCACTTACCCTTATGTCTGTGCATTCGATATGTGTGCCTGTGTTGTGTGTCTGTGTATTTCTGTATGTATAATTTGTGTGACTTAATATATTTGTATGTGATGTGTCTATTAGTCTGTGATGTATTTATGTGTATTTTTCTATGTGATTTGGGTAGCTTTGTATGCATCTGTGATTCTTTGAATGTGTTATGTTTGTCTATATCCATGTATGAGTTGTGCCTGTCCATGTGTTTCTGTGTATGTGACATGTGTCTGTGTGTATTCAGGTGAGTGAAATGTGGGTCTATGTGAGAAATGTGTATCTTTTATGTCTCTGTGTTTGTATACATGTGTGTGTGTGTTGTGTTTGTGTGTATTGGTATATATGATGTGCTTGTCTCTCCATGTACTATATCTGCTATGTATCTGTATACGTGCATGTGATAATGTGTCTATGTTAGTGTATGTCGTGTATCTACATGTCTGTAAAAGTGATGCCTATGTGTACTTGTGTGATGTGCGTGATTGTGTTTCCTTGTGTGTGATGCTGTGTCTGTGGGTGTTCTTTGTTGCCCACTTGTTTGTGGAATGTCTGTGCATTCATGACTGTGTGCCTCAGCATGTAATCGTGGTGTCTGCATGGATCTCTGTGGCATACGTGTCTGTGTATTCAGAGCTTTACTTCATCTGTGGCATGTGTGGGTCTTTGTGATGCTTTGCTGTTCCTGCGTCGCCGGGTGCTTCTGTGCCACAGGCCAGGCTGCCTGTGTGTTCCCAGTGCAGCCCATCGTTCCTGCGTCTTTGTGTGTGACGTGTACGTGTCCCCGTCTGCCGATGGCTGTCCACCTTTGTATGTGATGTGCTTGTCTATGAGGGTCTCTGCGACGTGTGTCAGCCATGTGTGGGCTGCGTATGCCTGCCTGACAGCTTCATCTTGGCGTGGAGCACACGTGTCCATGCTGGTGGCATGTCACAGTGGTGTCCGGGCCAGGCACTGTGGACCCTGCACTCCCCCCACCCCAAGGGTCTGCTGGTCCCTATCTGTCTCTCCTCTTCCCCTCCCTCCTGACAGCCAATGCTACTGGGGAGCCAGTTGCCATGACGACGCTCCATCCTCCCTCCTCCCACCCTTCCTCTGACAGGCTCTCTGCTCCCCCAATCCCGGCTGCCCTCGGGGGCGGGGCCCTCATTTCACCCCCCCACCCTACCCTCTCCCCCCAACCCCAGCAACCCCGGCTCCCCAGCTCCTCTCCTCTGTCCTCCTCTCCATCCCTTCATCTGTCTGTCCCTTCTAAGAGGGGGAGGGGGGTACCTGAGCCAGTAAGCAGCCCCTCCCTCCCCCTGTCCTGCATCTCCTGCCCCTCTCCTGGGCCGGGGGGAGGCCAGGGTCGCGCGGGTCCCCATGGCTGGGGGCTGAGGGCCCGCCCCCCCCTCCTCCCCAGCCGCCACCATCTCCACCTCCCTTCCATCCTCGGCAAGATGCCTGCCCCCGGCGCCCTCATCTTCCTCGCGGCCGTCTCCGCCTCCGGCTGCCTGGCATCCCCGGCCCACCCCGGTGAGTCCGTCCGGCCATCTGGCTGTTCCGTGGTCCCCACCCCCACCCCGGCCTGCCAGGGAGTCTGTCCGCGGGGCTCTGGGCTCCATCACCTGTGTGCGCGTCTTCCCGCAGTAGAGCTGGGGCCTGGGGAACCGCGGAGACGGTGCCTCTGTCAGCAGGGCCTGTGGGAGGAAGGCTGGGGGCTGGGTGGGGAGGGGGTCCGTTTGGGCAACATGTGTGTGTGCACGCATGTGTGTGTGCAGGTGTGTGCAGCACACCGGGAAGGATAGAACCTCTGGGAAAACTGGAGGCCGAGGGGAGGAATACTATTTCTAAAGCGGACAGAGCACTGGAGGCTGCCTCTAGCTTTGGGGATACCTAGGGTTTGCGGTTCCCTTCTCAGGGGCTTCGGCTGGGGACAGAGGACATGTGTGAGCTCCAAGCGTCCTTAAAAGAGACACACCTCAACCTCCCTAACTAGGGGGTTCCAGCATGGGGCAAGAATCTTCTCCCAGCCTGCAGCTGGGGGAATCATCCTGTTCCCCAAACAGGGGGGTAATGAGGCTGTCGGTGGGAGCATACTGTAAATTCTGGGAGCTCCAGGCTCCACTATTACTCCTCCTTCCCTCAGTTCTCACTGGAATTCCTCCAAGCCTAGGGTGATGTGATGGGGGGGGGGGGTGGTTCCCAGTTTGGGGCAAAATAAGGGACCCCACCCCCAACCACCTGAGAAGATTCCAAACTACAACTCCCACAATGCCCTGGTCTATCGGCTCCTCTGACAAGGGGCCCCTGGTTACTGAGCATCATGGGAGTTGTAGTCAAGACTGGCCCGGATGGGAGCGGCATGAATTCCGGGAGCCGGGGGGTTGAAGCCGGGACGCCAGCCCAGCTTTGTGCCCACAGATGGATTCGCCCTGGGCCGGGCTCCTCTGGCTCCTCCCTATGCCGTGGTCCTCATTTCCTGCTCAGGCCTACTGGCCTTCATCTTCCTCCTTCTCACCTGTCTGTGCTGCAAACGGGGTGATGTCGGCTTCAAGGTGAGGTGCATGAGAGGGTTCAAGGTGGGGAGGAAGACTCCAATAAGGCCTTTTCCCCCAACCCAGGTGGTTGGTGAAGGAGAGGGGCAGTCAGTCCCAGAGCACCTTTGGTCTTGAAGTCACGGCAAGATCCACAGGCTTGGGGTGGAAATTGGATGAGGACTAGGGACAGTTATGAGAAAGATGCGGAGACATATTTACAAGGATGATGGCAGCCCTGTGTTCTTCTCTCCTCACCTCTCCTGGCCCCAGGAGTTTGAGAACCCTGAAGGGGAGGATTGCTCCGGGGAGTACACTCCCCCAGCCGAGGAGACCTCCTCCTCACAGTCGCTGCCTGATGTCTACATCCTCCCGCTGGCCGAGGTCTCCCTGCCGATGCCTGCCCCGCAGCCTTCACACTCAGGTACTGCCTCACACTCTGATTAGGATCCCATGGTCCTTAGAGTCTTCCCTCAGGTGCTGGGGAGCTGAGGCCCCAGGCAGCCAAGGGGAAAGGTAGTGGTGGGAGCCCTGGAATCTTGACCCTAGAGGGAGTCACAGGTAATTTTGGTAGAAGCCATTGCTTAATCCAAAACCAGATGGGGATTCTAGTGGGGCAATCAATAGAGAAGGCAGCCTAGATCTCAATCTCAGAGGCAGCCAATGCAGGCTGAAGTTACATCATAGGATGTTGGGGTACTAAAGGGAAGAACGGATTGGGTGCTGGAACTTGTGGGCAGCCAATGAGGAGGCTGAGATCCCACTAGAATGTTGGGGGCAGCCAATGGAAAGAGATTAATGTCTGTTTTGACCCCAGTTCCACTGAGTTGGGAGGAGTCAGTGGCACTGGGAAGGGAGAGAGGTTCAGGGGCCTCCTGCTTTTGCACCCCAGACATGACCACCCCGCTGGGTCTTAGCCGCCAGCACCTCAGCTACCTACAAGAGATTGGGAGTGGCTGGTTTGGAAAGGTGAGTGGGGCTGGGGGTGGGAGGCAGGGGGTCTGTACAATTTGGGGCTGTGCTGCTGTTCTGTGTCCATCCCTCCTGCTCCCACCACTTCTCATTTACCCCCCCTCCTCCCCCTGCCCCCTCAGCCCACCCATCACCCTTACCTCTGTCTACCTCTCACCCACTCCCACCCACCCCATCCCCCCACATCTATTGGTCAGTGCCTCCCTCCTCACTCCATTGATCACTCTGCCTCGCCACCTGGCTCTCCACACGTCCGTCTGCCCATCCTTCCATTCGTCCCTGCATCCATCGGACTTGGGGCCCGTGAGTCTCTCACCCTGTGTCTTGTGGGGGATGAGGGTGGTATGACATGAAGGGAGAGGCAGGAAAGAAGGGAGACATTAAGACCCTGGGGTGCGGTGGAGGTGGTCCCAGGGGAGGGGACTGGGGAACCTGCACATGCTGACTCTTGGGTCCCCTTAACCAGGTGATCCTGGGGGAGATCTTCTCCGACTACACTCCAGCCCAGGTGGTGGTGAAGGAGCTCCGAGCCAGTGCAGGGCCCCTGGAGCAGCGCAAGTTCATCTCGGAAGCGCAGCCATACAGGTATGGTGGACTTGGGCCCTGGAGGTTTCAATATCCAGGGTTGTGCCTGAAGAAGGTGACATTTGGGAATAGGAGGAATATAGTGTGGGGTCAGATGTGAGTTCTTATCATGGATCTACCTCATCTGGGCTGGGCCACTCAGTAAAGAAAATTTCCCTCTCTGAGCCTCAGGTTCTTTCTTGGGACAGAGCTAGGGATGTGAAATGAGAGGCAGGATGAAGAGGGGAAGGGAAGGGCACAGACGCAGAGCTGGAAGCCTGCCCTTTCTACTCTGAACCTCAGTATCTTCAACTCGAAAGTAAGTCCAAAAAAGCCTGAGTGTTCTCATGTAGAGGGCAGCTGAGAGGACGAGATTACTGTGTTGAGCACTGGGTACATCCCCAGGCCCCCTGCTTTGTGGGTGAGGAAGGGTGGACTCAGTCACAGGCCAAAATGGCCTGTGCAGCTCTGTCATCTCTCCCCTGCCCCCACTGGACTGGGAGGTCTGAGAAGGCAGGACCCTGTCCCTCCCCTCCACCCTAACATTTGCTA
Organism: Lyroderma lyra; assembly: GCA_004026885.1. Classification (NCBI taxonomy): domain Eukaryota; kingdom Metazoa; phylum Chordata; class Mammalia; order Chiroptera; family Megadermatidae; genus Lyroderma; species Lyroderma lyra. Next base: position 26,690 of record PVJL010010088.1, on the reverse strand, counting down.
GATAAACATGTACTAGATCAGTGCCTTCTGAGGTAGTAAGTTCCCTGTCCTAGAAAGGGTGTGTATACAGAGTTTAAAAGTGGAGTTTACCCCGAGAGACAGTGGATTTTATCACTACCTTGCTCTAAAACCTCCCTGTTCCCCACAGGACAAAATCTCACTCCTCTGTACAGCCCACAGGCCCTGTACGGCCTGATCCTATTCCCTTCCTGCCACTGGAGTCCTCACTCCAGCCACCCTGGTCTCTGCCTGCCCTCCCACGTATCAGCCTCTTTCCTGCCTCAGGACCCTTGCTTGTCCTTGCTGTTCCCTCTGTCTGGAATATCATTCCTGGCTCATCCTCCCCCAGCTTCAGATGGGGACTCCCTTGCCCTTCTCAGGTCCTGACTCAGAGGTTTTCCCTACACATATCAATTCATGTGTTTCCTTTATAACGTGTATCCTAGTTTGTCATTTTTTCATCTGCTTATTTGTCTCTCTCCCTAGACCAATGCAGACAGCCACTAGCCATGTATGGCTATTTAAATTTACATGAAATAAAATGAAATCAAATTAAAAATCCAATTCCTCAGCTAGCCTCACCACATTTCAAGTGCTCAGTCGTCACATATGGCCAGTGGTTTCCATGTTAGACAGCTCAGATCTAGAACATTTCCTCCTTCACAGAAAGTTCTCTTGGAATGTGCAGAATGACACTGGTGGCTCAGGGTCCTTCTTGTCACTCGAGCACAAGTGCCATCAGCCCTAGATCGAATAGGACAGAGACCTGAGATCAAATCCCAACTCTGCCATGTGACCCTGGGCAAGTCCTCTTGCCTCTTTGAGCCTCCATTTCCTCTGGATCCAATGGGAAACACCCTGCCTCATGGAGTTGTTGGGAGGATTTGATAGCAGAAGTGGCCGGCTTTGGCTCAGAACAGTAGGTTTGCAGTGAACCCAAGCTTTCTTCTCCATTAGCCATCCTAAACCTTCTGCACTGGGGACTCCAGCCATTCTTCAAGGCCCAGTACAGGCCGGGTCCTTGGTAGAAGCAGGAGGCACTATTCTTCCAGGTAGAGAAGGTTGGAGTGCAGGTGGCAGACGGCTGGGGCCGGGGCACACTGGCTGCCCAGTGCACGAGTGACCCCTGCCTCCCATCATGCCCCAGAGGGAAAATAATATACTGAGCCTCCACCCTGAGCCAGGCTCTGGCCTGCAAGCCCAGAATGTTTTAATCTTCCCACAGACTCCCAGGCTATATAACAAGGTAAAATTCTTCATTCCACACGTTTTTATTGATCTGGGGCACTGGGGACACACATGTAAACACAAAGCTCCAAATCCTTGTCCCAGTAGAGCTCACCACCTAGTGAAAGGAGGGCAGTCCCTAGTGTTGGCGGACAGTGCCATTTCTTGGGAAAAGGATATTGCAGCTGAGGCCTGAGGGATGAGGCGCACTGATAAGGGCAGGGTATAATCCACAGAGAGAACTGTAATTGCAAAGGCCAGGAGTCTAGGCAGGCAACTGCATGCTTGGGGAAATGTACACCAGGATGAGGCGGGTGCTGAGGAAGGCAGTGGGGCCAGCCAGAATGGACAGCAAAAACCAAGCAGCAAGCCAGGCTCCGTCCTGGGAATGCTGGGAAGCCATGGAGGGCTGTGAACTAGAGGGGCAGGTCAGGGCCAAACAAAGTGAGAGCCTGGAGGGAGGGAGGCTGGGAGGAGGCTGAGAAGAGAGTCCAGGGTGTGAGGAGGAGACTTGAGCTGGTACTGTGGGGAGAAGAGTTGGGACCAGAAGGAAGGCTGGGTGGGGGTTGGGGAGGGTGAGGAGGAAGGAGGGGCAAGGGGACACCTGGGGGTTCTGGCCCTGGAACTGGGGCAGTCCTGAGACTGGGCATGGGGAAGGGGTGTGTGTGTGTGTGTGTGTGTGTGTGGTGGGGGAGACCTGAAGTGAAGAAAACTGAAGGCAAATGGTTTGGTTTTGCTGGGTGCCTAGAAGGGACAAGGGAAGGGGCTGTTTCCTGACCCAGCTACCTCCTCCCACCCCTAGGAGCCTGCAGCACCCCAATGTCCTCCAGTGCCTGGGAGTCTGTGTGGAGACACTGCCTTTTCTGCTGATTATGGAGTTCTGTCAACTGGTGAGGGTCTGACGGGGAAGGCAGAATAGGGAGCTGGACGGGTGGGGTCTGGGGGATGCCTAGGGTCCTAGGAATCTTTGGCAATAACATCGTCATCACCACAGCAACACCTGTGTGATAAGCGCTAATGGTTCTTAAGAGTACTCACTCTACAGGTGGGGTGCACTGAACTAGCATGTCAGGTGGGTTCTGATATTACCCCCCCCCCCCCCGCCAAGCAGTAGGGGAAACTAAGGGTCAGAGAGGCTGCCCACTGAATCCACAGGCCACCCCCATCCTTGCCTCGGATTGACTGGGATGTGTGGATTCCTGGGAGGGGGGTGTTGCTGACTTGTCCCTATCCGCCCTCCCAGGGGGACCTGAAGCGTTACCTCCGGGCCCAACGGCCCCCCGAGGGCCTGTCCCCTGAGCTGCCCCCTCGAGACTTGCGGACCCTGCAGAGGATGGGCCTGGAGATTGCCCGGGGGCTGGCGCATCTCCACTCCCACAACTATGTGCACAGGTGGCAGCTGGGGAGGAGTGTGTGGAGTGGGTGGGGCAGGGGTACTACTTAGGAGAAGGAGGCAAGGCTATGGGGTGGGAGGTGAGACCATAGGGGAGGGGCTTCAGGAGCAGAGGAAGCATGAATGGCAGACACAAAAGAGGACAACCCTGGAGGATCAAGGAAGTGGAGGGGTCAGGAAGGGAGGAGGGTCATGGAGGAGAGGAGGAGTCAGGAGAGGGGAGAAGTCCAGAGAAGGAGAAATCAGGTAGGAGAGGAGTGAGGGAAAGGAAAGGGCGGATCCTGGAGAGTAGGTGGAGTCTAGGCCTGGGGGGGGGGCTGTCCCAGACTGCCCCCATCTCACCTGGTCCCCCATGCCTGCACCCAGCGACCTGGCCCTCCGCAACTGCCTGCTGACCTCCGACCTGACCGTGCGCATTGGAGACTACGGGCTGGCCCACAGCAACTACAAGGTGGGAGTTTCCGTCCATCGAGGCTGAGGGAGGTGGGGGTGTCCTGACCCACTTGACCTTGCCCGGCCGACCCTCCAGGAGGATTACTACCTGACTCCAGAGCGCCTATGGATCCCTCTGCGGTGGGCAGCACCTGAGCTCCTTGGGGAGCTACATGGAACCTTCATGGTGGTGGACCAGAGCCGGGAGAGCAACATATGGTGAGGGGTCTGGGTTGCCCGGGCAAGGAGGGCAAGGCAGGTGGAAAGTTTACAGGATGTCTTCCGGTTCCACAGATGGGGAAATTGAGGCCTGGAGGGGAGGCCCCCAGGCCGGCTCTAACCTTTTTCTGCCCTCTGCTCCCTGCAGGTCCCTGGGGGTCACCTTGTGGGAGCTATTTGAGTTTGGGGCACAACCCTACCGGCACCTGTCAGATGAGGAGGTCCTTGCCTTTGTCGTCCGCCAGCAGCACGTCAAGCTGGCCCGGCCCAGGCTCAAGCTGCCCTATGCGGACTACTGGTGAGGGCAGGGCCCACCGGCCAGACCCCTGACCCACCACATCCTACCCAGGATGGTCCCAGAGTCCCCTGCCTTTCATACACCCACAATCCCACCACTCGCCGTTAACCTCTAGAGTGGAGTAGGGACATCCCCACCCTTGCTGGCAGCAGCAGCTACTTAGGGAGGGGAAACTGAGGCATGGAGTGGCAGAGCTGATGTTTGAACCCAAGTTTCTGCAACCCTAGAAGACCCATGCTGCTTGCTTGTCTCTGACTCCAGAACTCACAGCCTAGAGGAAGGCCACTTTAACCATCTCTTCCTCACATCAGCCTCACTGTCCCCCATTTTTCTAGGACCCTGTCCCTCTCTAGATCTCTGTCCCTCTGTCTGGATCTCTGTCTCGATCTGAGTCTGCCCACCTCTCTCTGAGTCTGTCCCCCTCTCTCTGGGTTCTGGCCCCCCTTTTCTCTTGGTCTCTGCCTGCCCCCAGTGGCCCTACCCCACCCCAGGACTCAGCCCTACTCTCACCTTCTCCCTCTCGCCCAGGTACGATATCCTGCAGTCCTGCTGGCGGCCACCTGCCCAGCGCCCCTCGGCCTCTGATCTCCAACTGCAGCTCACCTACCTGCTTTCTGAGCGGCCCCCGCGGCCCCCCCCCCCCCCCCCCCCCCCCCCCCCCCGCCCCCCCCCCCC
>PVJL010010088.1:0-22346 GCA_004026885.1 Lyroderma lyra | reverse complement strand
GCCGGGGTGGGGGGGCAGCCCCCTGGCAGCCGGCATCCGCACCCCCAGCCCCCCACGCCAACCCCTCCAACCCTTTCTATGAGGCATTGTCCACACCCAGCGTGCTGCCAGTCATCAGTGCCCGCAGCCCCTCAGTGAGCAGTGAGTACTATATCCGCCTGGAGGAACATGGCTCTCCACCTGAGCCCCTCTTCCCCAATGACTGGGACCCCCTGGACCCAGGAGTGCCTGCCCCTCAGGCCTCCCAGGCCCCTTCTGAGGTTCCCCAGCTGGTGTCTGAGACCTGGACCTCCCCTCTCTTCCCTGCACCCCGGCCCTTCCCAGCCCAGTCCTCAGCATCAGGCAGCTTCCTCCTGAGTGGCTGGGACCCCGAGGGCCGGGGCGCTGGGGAGACCCTGGCAGGAGACCCTGCTGAGGTGCTGGGGGAGCGGGGGACTGCCCCCTGGGCTGAAGAGGAGGAGGAGGAGGAGGAAGGCAGCTCCCCAGGAGAGGACAGCAGCAGCCTTGGGGGTGGCCCCAGCCGCCGGGGTCCCCTACCCTGTCCCCTGTGCAGCCGCGAGGGGGCCTGCTCCTGCCTGCCCCTGGAGCGGGAGGATGCCGTCGCTGGCTGGGGGGGCCACCCTGCTCTTGGGTGCCCCCATCCCCCAGAGGACGACTCATCCCTGCGGGCAGAACGGGGCTCCCTAGCCGACCTGCCCCTGGCCCCCCCTTCATCGGCCCCCCCAGAGTTTCTGGACCCCCTCATGGGGGCCGCAGCGCCCCAGTACCCCGGGCGGGGGCCACCTCCCGCTCCCCCCCCCCCGCCGCCACCTCCCCGGGCCCCTGTGGACCCGGCCGTGTCCCCCGACCCCCCTTCAGCCGTGGCCAGTCCCGGCTCAGGCCTGTCGTCCCCGGGCCCCAAGCCAGGGGACAGCGGCTACGAGACCGAGACCCCTTTTTCCCCCGAGGGAGCCTTCCCAGGCGGGGGGGCGGCCGAGGAGGAAGGGGTCCCTCGACCACGGGCTCCCCCCGAGCCACCCGACCCGGGAGCGCCCCGGCCGCCCCCAGACCCAGGTCCCCTCCCACTTCCGGGCACCCGGGAGAAGCCGACCTTTGTAGTTCAAGTGAGCACCGAGCAGCTGCTGATGTCCCTGCGGGAGGACGTGACAAGGAACCTCCTGGGGGAGAAGGCGGCAACCCCCCGAGAGATGGGACCCAGGAAAGTGGGGAGAGGCCCGGGGAACAGAGAGAAAGCCCTAGGCCCGAGCAGGGACTCCACAGTCCTGAGCAACGGAAAGAGAGCCCCAAGCCTGCACCAGGACCTGAGCCTTCCCGTGAACGGGGTGACAGTGTTGGAGAACGGGGAACAGACAGCCCCAGGCATCGTGGAGAAGGTGGCGGAGAATGGGGACCCAGGGTCCCTGGAGAGAGAAGAGAAAGTGCTGGAGAATGGGGAGCTGACACCACCAAGGAGGGAGGAGACAGTGTTGGAGAATGGGGAGTTGAGGTCCCCAGAGAGAGAAGAGACAGTACTGGTGAATGGGGGACTGATAACCCCAAAGATGGAGGAGACAATGTCAGAGAATGGGGGCCTGAGACTCCCCAGGAACACGGAGAGGCTGCCAGAGACTGGGCCTTGGAGAGCCCCAGGGCCCTGGGAGAAGATGCCCGAGAATGGGCGTCCAGCCCCCATGATCGGGGAGCTAGCCCCAGAGACCTCGCTGGAGAAAGCCCTCATGCCCAGCGCAGTGGCCTTGCCCCAGAACGGAGGGGAGATAGCCCCTGGCCCCACTGGCCAAGCCCCCAGGAGCGGGGAGCTGGGACTGGAGACCGAGAGGAGAGCCCCCGAGACTGGGGAGTCATTGAGAGCCCCCACGGCTGGGAGGCTGGACCTCGGGAGTGGGGACGGAGCCCCAGTGGGCATGGGGATGGCCCCCGCCGGCGGCCTCGGAAGCGGCGTGGACGCAAAGGCCGGATGGGTAGACAGCACGAGGCCACAACCGCCTCCACCTCTGCCACCGGAAGCACAGCTGAGGAGGCTGGAGCCAGTGCCCCAGAGAGCCAGGCCACAGGTGGCCCCCGAGGGAGAGCTCGGGGTCCCAGACAGCAGAGCCGGCGGAGACATGGCACCCAGCGGCGACGAGGACCCCCCCAAGCCAGAGAGGAAGGGCCCCGAGATGCCACGACTGTTCTTGGACTTGGGACCTCCTCAGGGGAACAGCGAGCAGATCAAAGGTGAGGAGCCTGCTGGGAGTGTGGGAGCCAGGTTGGGGAGTACAGTTGAGACTCAGGCTCCTGGGTTTGCAGACAGGTCAGGCTGGCCATGAGAAGTGCAGATGCCACAGCCACCCTAACTGGGTTCAAATTCTGGTTCTGCCCCTCCCTAGCTCTATGACCTTGGACAAATGACCTTACTTCTCTGTGCCTTGGTTTCCCCATCTGCCTAAAAATGGATGACAAGGATAGTACCTACCTAATAGGGTTGTTGTGAGGGTTGAGTTAGGACTTCTACAACCTGGCACTCATAAGCACTTGCTTTTATTATTGCAATTCATGTAGACCAGGTTCTCAAACTCAGATGCCCACACGGGCCAAACAGTATTGAGGAATGAATGAGGGAGGCTGGGAAAAGTAGGGTGGGAGTTGGGGAGGAAATGCATCCACTTCTCAGCTCCATTCTGGAATACCCACCAGAGTTGCCAAATCTTCCGCTTTTCCCTTTTAAACCAGAATTCTGAGTGTTTTAAACCAATTGGTTTGAAAGCAATTCAAAGGAATTTTATTTGTGGGCTGGGCTGCCAGTGTGGTGATCTCTGGTTTCAACTTAGCAAGGAACTGAGGCACTGAGCATGCCAGACTCTGTGCTGCCCAAGGAGGGGACTCAGGGAACGTCAGGCTCTGCCTCCGTGGTATTGGTGAACTGGAAGCTGTAGAAATGCTTTTTCTGGAAATTGAGTTTGCGTAAAAACACAGGAAATGTTTTGTCACATAAAGGGGACAATTTAAGAGAAGATAAATGGAGAGTAAAGATAAAGGGCCCCTATTTAGATGTAGATATAGAGACTGTGGTTCCACCCGGAAGCACTCGGAGGCCTGATTTTCTTAAATACTGGTATGAAAGTTATAAACAACCAGGCCCTCTTTTATACTGGCAAACTGACAGCCCCACTTGAGAGAAGGGTTACATCTCTGTCTATGAGAGGAGCCTATGGCTCAGGAGGGAAAGATCCGGAAGGGGACTAGGCAGAGAACTTTCCTTCCTCAAAACCCACGGTATTGAAACACTACCATTTCTCTGAGGCTGTTGTAGGGAGTTTGCCATCAGCTGTATCTGGAAAGACCCAGGGTAGCATGAAGGTGTCAGGGGATAAGCAGCTAATGTGCCTCAGAGGATCTAGGGTGGGGTGGCAGGGTTGGTTTTGCTGGGTGAGAAGAGGTGGGAATAGCCTACTTTTTTTTGGCGGGGGTGGGGGGTAGCTCTCTGGCTGGGAATTGAACCCAGGCCGTGGCGTTGAGTGCACCGAAACCTAGCCACTACACCACCAGGGAACCCCCTGCTTTTTTTTAAATTTTTTTATACCAGTGAACTTGTACTCATTCTTTAAGACCCCAAATTTGTCCTGTCCTGGGAAGTCTTCCTGATTGCTAAAGGCTGTCATCCTGTCCTTCCTCTGTGTACCCATAACCTCTGATAGCTCTCCCTCTGTATGGCCCCCACCCTACCCCATCACCCTGAGGTGGGTGGTCAGGGAAGGCCTCAATATGGAGGTGACTTTTGAGCAGACGTGAAGGAAATAAGCCATGTGGACATCAGGTATCGGGCACTGAGATGGGCACTAACTGGGCCTCTTTAGGGAATAATAGCAAAAGGCCAGTCAAGCTGGAGTAATGAATGAGAGGAGGAGAGTGACCTGGTCCACATCCATCTTTCTCCCTTCCCCATCCTGATCCTCCTCTCATCCCCATCATCGCCCCCCACAGGGCCTGGCACACAGGTCACTTATGCACTAATGGAGGAATGAGTGGCCCCTGTCCATTTACCAGTGAGAAAACAGAGGCTCAGAGAGGTGGACCTGCTTGCCCAGGGACACACGGCAAGCGAGCAGGGTAGGCTTGGGATTCGAAGCCAGGCTTCCTTCTCCAGGGACCTGCCTGACGTCCTTCCCTCCCAGCAGGAGATCAGGGGGTCTGAGAGCAAGGAAGGGACCTGGAGGTGGTTAGAGACCCCAATGCTATCTGGCAATCAAGGGCCAGAGGGGGAAAGTGACTTGGTCAGCATGGCATAGCAGGGACATTAATTCATTAATTATTCATTCATTAGTTAATACTGAGTACTTCTATGTGCTTGTGGATGCAGCCAGAATCAACAGCACTTAGCCTCTGCGCTGTGGCAAGGCAAACATTAATCACATTGCCAAGGAATATAGTTATATGCTGAGATATAACTTCTGCTCAGGAGAGGTGCTTGGTACTATGGGGTGCAGATCAGGAGGCCTGGCCTGATGACCCCCTGGGAACTGGAGGGTGAATAGGACCTGAGTTAGAAAACGGAGTTCCAGGCAGAGGGAACAGCCTAGGCAAGGCTCAGAGGTGGGAGGAATGGGGAGATGGTCTATGTGGCTGAATGGAAGTCAAGACAGAATGAGGCTAGAGAGGTCAGCAGAGCCAGGGCCACTGGTGGCACCGGGCAGGCATGGGGAGGGTTAAGCACTGGAGTCAGGGGAGGATCTCTCCCACTCTGAGTGGAGAAAGGCCCCAGTGCAGCCCTTGGATTCACAAGGAGGGAAACTGAGGCCCAGACTGTAGCCTGAGATTACCTGAGGACACACAGCTAGGTGGAAGAGCATGCCTCAGTTTCCCCAGGAACAGGGGCTCACCGGGTCTCTTCCCTCACAGCCAAGCTCTCTCGGCTCTCGCTGGCGCTGCCGCCGCTCACGCTCACGCCGTTCCCGGGGCCGGGCCCGCGGCGGCCCCCGTGGGAGGGCGCGGACGCCGGGGCGGCTGGCGGGGAGGCCGGCGGGGCGGGGGCGCCGGGGCCGGCGGAGGAGGACGGGGAGGACGAGGACGAGGACGAGGAGGAGGACGAGGAGGCATCGGCGGCGGGCGTGGCGCCGGGGCCCCGGGGCCCCGGGAGGGCGCGGGCAGCCCCGGTGCCCGTCGTGGTGAGCAGCGCCGACGCGGACGCGGCCCGCCCGTTGCGGGGGCTGCTCAAGTCTCCGCGCGGGGCCGACGAACCCGAGGACAGCGAGCTGGAGAGGAAACGCAAGATGGTCTCCTTCCACGGGGACGTGACGGTCTACCTCTTCGACCAGGTGCTCTGCCTCGAGGGCCCGGGGGCGCAGGCGTCGAGGGGCGGGGCCTTGGGCGGGGCCTGATGGGAAGCCGCACCTTGAGTGGCAAACAGGGCTGAGGTCTTCAGATGAGTGAGAACAGTCTTGAGCTGGGGCTTGGGCCACTGAAACGAAAGGATGGTGCTTGGACGGCTGGAGCGGGGTCACTTCGGAGAGCGGGACTTAGGGACTCAGGGGAGGGTCGGGAGATGCTCAGGATGGGGTAGGGGTTTGGAGGACCATAGCAGCAGGTAGTTCTGGGGGCCCGAATTTGGACTCCTGCGGTCGATATCTCTAAAGTAGGTAGGGGTGATTGAAATGGGGCAAGGCTTACGGCGATAGTACAGTATTGAGTTTGGGACTGACTCCCTTGGAGGCAGCACCTTAAGGAGCAAGGAGGGAATTCCTGCGGTGGGCTATTGAGCTGTGAGTGGGGCTCCGCCGTCGCGGGAGGAGGAGCCTCGGGCAGGGATGGGGTTAAGGCTGGCCTGAGGCTTCTAAGGCAGATTAAGGGATCCAGTCATTTCCAGAATATGCAAAGTAAATTGGGATGCCTGAAGCCCCAAAAATGTTAGCGGGGGTTGTTGCTTATTGGGATGTAGTCGGTAATGATGTGACGGTTCGCCACCTCTATCTAGTCTCCCCTAATCTTCCTTCACAGGAGACGCCAACCAACGAGCTGAGCGTCCAGGGCCCTCCCGAGGGGGACATGGACCAGTCAACGCCCCCAGCGCCCCCGACGCCTCCCCACCCCGCCACCCCCGGAGATGGGTTTCCCAGCAACGACAGCGGCTTTGGTAAGGGGCGCGACCTGGAGGTGGGGCAGAGTTTTGGGTGGAGCTGTGGGCACAGGCAATGGTGGGCGGAGTCGGAGGGCGGGAGATGAAGTTGGGAGGACTCCAGAAGTGTCTGAGGGTCTGACCGCGTCCTCCTCTCTCCCGCCCCCACCCCTCCGTTCACTAGGAGGCAGTTTCGAGTGGGCGGAGGATTTCCCCCTCCTCCCCCCGCCAGGCCCCCCCCTGTGCTTCTCCCGCTTCTCCGTCTCGCCTGCGCTGGAGACCCCGGGGCCCCCCACCCGGGCCTCCGACGCCCGGCCCGCAGGTACAGTGCTTTACATCCTCTGCCCAGGCCCCCTTTCTGCCCATCTCTCTCCGTCCCCATCTGTTTCTCCCCACATTCTTGTCTCCACCCCTGAATTCTCCTGCCTCCCTCTCCTCAATCTCCTCCTTCCCCTCTGTCAGCACTCTGGGCTCCTCACTGAGACCTCCTCACCCAACTTTGAAATCAGCTCATACCAGGCGGCGTCCGTCAGATGGGCTTGGACACTCACACTCCATGGGCCCCCGTTTCCCTTTCTGTCAGAATCCCCTCTGAGTCTTGCCCATCTTGCCCCATCTCTGGGTTAGGCTCCTGCCTGGTACTTTCAGGGTCCTTACCCCACCTCCCTGCAGGGGCACACGTTGATCAGAGGCAGATCAGGAGAGAGGACACCAGTGTGCTCTCTCTGGGTAGTATGAAACAGAGCAGAGAGAACCTGGCCAGCGAGTCTCATAGCAACAACAATAATGGTAGTAGAACTGCTAATAATAGTAGCAAGCACTCACCAAGACCCTACCATGTGCTTGCTACATCTCAGGCCATTTAATACTTCCCGAGGTGGATTCTAGTCTCATCCCCATTTTACAAAAGAGAAAACTGAGGCGCAGAGAGGAATGAGGAGCCAGGGTACAGACTCAACTGCCTGACCTCTGAGTCCATGCCCTCTCCAGTCAAGTTCCTTTCTTGTGGTATCTCACATACACCATATCGCTAAATCCTTATCACCACCTTGGGAGAGGGGCACATCACCCTTAGTTTCTGATTGTCCTGAAGGGAAGGCCAGTCTCACAAAGAGGGAGGGCACAGCCATGTCTCTTGGGATAGGAGTGGGACTAGAGCTAGCAGGACTTGGGCTCTCTGCTGCCCCCTGCTGCTGCTCCAGAGAAACCCCTGGTTGGCAGGCTTAGACTGGGCCAGACAGGTGCATGCAGTGTTCCGGTTCCCCCGGGTCAGCTGAGGGGGTAGAAGGTGCAACTGGACCTTTTCATGGAGAGTTCCATTCCCAAACCAAACCTGAGTCCAAGTGTTGGCCCTGCCACTTGTCTGTGTGATGTAAGGCAAGTCACTTTCCCTCTCTGTGCCTCAGTTTCTTCATTTGTAAGATGGGAATGATAACATGATTGAGTTTATAAGATTGTTGAGGAGATTACATGGCTTAATGCTCCCCATGCACAAAGCATGGGGCCTGATCACATAGCAGTGGTTACTAACTGGTAGCTGTTACTGCACTTAAATAAATGTTTACTGAGCATAGGCTGTGCAGACACTGTGCTGGGCAGGGGATTGCATGCTGAGCAAGGTCGATCAGCCCCTCCCCGCCCCACCCCCAGACACTGACCCCACATCTCGCAGTAGTTGCTGAGAAAGCAGATTGCAAAAGAAAAGCACTTTTTTTCCCAGCGGAAATGCCATTTAACCAGGGACTTGAAGGCTTGGTGGTGGTTAACTAGGTGAAGGGGAAGGGGACAGCAGACTGAACAGCTTGCACAAAGAACCTGAGGCAGGAGAGAGCTTGGCCCGTTTAGGAACAGAAGGGAAGCATTGTGTCTGGGGGTTACTTGGGGTGAGGTAAGAAGGGGTGGGGCAGATCATGTAGGGCTTGAGGATAGGTTGAGGGGTGGGGACTTTGTTCTGGAGGCATTAGGAAGCCATGGGAGGGCTGTGACAGGGAAGAGATGGTGTCAGTCCTGGGTGTAGGACGACCCCCCTGGGGCCACATGGAGACTAGAGGCTGGGAGGCTGGGAAGCTGGGTCCAGGGTCCAGGAGGGAAAGATGAGCACACTCTGAGTTAAGGGCAAGAAGGACAGGACTGAAGGCTGACTCTTCACTTGGCTACATCCTCAGGTTTTGCCCCAATGTCACTTCCTCCCAGAGGCCCCCATGAGGACAGGGTGGGGTGGGTTCCAGGGCATGGGGACATCCGCCAAGTGGTGAGTCATGGCTGAGGTTCGCAGGGCCAGCAGGGAAAATGACTTCACCTTTAATCACCAGGAGGGGCGAGGGAGGGCCATCATGTGAAAACCCAAGTCCCTTCACTCATCCGCAGCTAGTCCCACTCCAGCTGCGCTGGGAAGCTGGGGAACCTGTCTGTTACACAACAGTGTGGCCTGGGGGCCCATATGGGGGCCCTCTTGCTCCTCAGACCCCTGTGTTCCACGTGACACCACCCACTTAGCAGATGTCCCCTGGATGCTGAGTGATACCACATATTCCAATTTCTTCACACCTTTGAAGAGGACACAGGAGCAATGTTCCCCATTTAAAGAGAGGGAAACTGAGGCTCAGGGATGAGGACGGGTTGTGAGGATAGGCCACTCAGGAAAGGGGTGTGGAGTGGAGAGTTAGAGTACCCGGTGTTTGGCTCTTGGGAAGATCCTCCACCCCACAGACCTTGGTTTTCTGGGTCTGTGGAATGGAGAGGAGAGGGGAGGTCAGTCATTCCTTCCACTAGGAGAGGAAGGGTCATGGGAAAATTTGGTGGGAGGGCACTTTGTGGCAGGCCCTGTGCTGGATGCTGGGGATGCAACAATGACTAAACACAGACCTGTCTTTCTAGAGGGGCAAGCAGACAGGGAGTTCTTCAACGATGACTGAGATTACCCCAGAGGAGAAATGTGAAGAATCATAACTATAGTGCAATGAGATAGAATGACTAGAGGGTACAAGAGGGCTTGTGCTTTACTGAGAATGGCTGAGAAAGGCCTCTGAGGAGGGCACATTGCCTCTGGGGTTCCGAGTTACATGGGAAGGGCTAAGGAAAGGGGGTTCTAGGCAAGTGGGAACAACAGGTACAAAGGCCCTGGGGCAGGACTGTCTTGGAGTCTAGAGGGAACAGTGAGACGGCCAGTGTGGCTGGAGCAGAGTGAGTGAGGAAGAGCGGGGTAGGTAAAGAGGAGAGGGACACAGCAGACTGTGTGGGGTCCTGTGGACCATGGTGAGGACTTTGCTTTCACTACAAGTGAGCCAGCAGCCATGAGCCTATCTGCTCAGTAATTCCCGTTTCTCTCTCAGGCCCCGTGGAGAACTGACCTCCCAAAGACCTGACTCCTCTGCACCCTCAGAAGAGGGGTTGAGAGTAGAATCTGTGGACGACGGAGCCACTGCCACCACCACAGACGCCGCCTCTGGGGAGGCCCCTGAGACTGGGCCCGCCCCTTCCCCCACCATGTGCCAAACGGGAGGCCCTGGCCCCCCACCACCCAGCCTCCCAGATGGTTCCCCTGACCCCCCTGACCCCCTCGGTGCCAAATGAGGCAGGAAGCCCCTTGCCCCTTTCTGGAGAGCCACCTTTCTTGGAACTGAACTGAACTCTTTTGGGCCTGGAGCCCTTCGGCACAGTGGAGGCCCCGCCTCACCCACTCCCAGCCCCAGACAGGGGCTGTAGGCTTTGGGGACCTGGATCCCCCATCTCGCGTCTCCCCTTCCCTACCCCAGCCCGGCCCCTGGAGGGGCCTCTGGTTCAAACCTTCACGTGGCATTTTCACATTATTTAAAAAAGACAAAAACAACTTTTTGGAGGAACATGGGGCCTGTGTGTGTTTTGGGGGCGGAAGGGGGAGGATGCAAGGAGGAGGTGTCATCCAGGAGAAGTTTCCGTCCTCACCGCCAGGAACACGGAGGCTTATAAAGGTGGAAGCACCCATGCAGGAGTGAGGCCTGGCTTTTCCGCTTCTTTGGATCCTAGCTGTGTGTCTAGTCTTTGCCTCACTGACTTCAGCTGCAGTCTCGACTTACAGTTCGAGAGATGAGCAGCCAACGAGGATTGGGGAAGGTGGCAAGTTATGGTCAGCTGTGTTTCCACAAGGCGGCCTGTGGTGGTGGCCAGAAGCTGTCCCAGGTTCAGGGCTCATGAAGGGGATGCCCAGAAATGACCTGCCAGTGTCCACACTGGATGACCACATCCCACACACCTCAGAACAGCGCTGCCTGTCCCTCGAAAGTCACAATCTCCCTCCCTGCCCAGTGGCTTTGCCTCTGTTTACCTGTTTCTCCATGTGACCACCCACCTCCCTTGCCTCTTGCCTTCCCCCTAACTGAACTTCATTGGCTTTTCTCTCTTTGGTTCTATCCCTTGTAGCTCCTATCTCACCAGCCCCAGTTCTGGTCCCCACCTGCCTTGGAGTTTCCCCATCTCTCCGTCCCTACTTTGGTTGCTCAGCCTCCTTCCTGAGTAATTCTATTTTTTTGAGTTTCTATTTTATCCCCTTGTCTGTGTCTCCTTGTCATCCTCCTGTCTTCATTATATCTTTCTGCCTTTTGTTTTTATCTTGCTTTCTTTTCCTCAGTTCCTTCCAACTGATTCTGCCTCCATCTCTGTCTTTTCCTCCTGACTGGGTTTGTCTTTGCATCTCTGATCTGGCTTCAACCTGTCCTCCATCACCTTGGTGCCAGGTTCAATTTGCATATTTGAGGCCTGCAGTTTGTTTTTTTTTTTTTTTTTTTTTTTTTTTTTTTTTTTTTTTTTTTTTTTTTTTTTTTTTTTTTTTTTTTTGTACGTGGGTAGTTCCCTGGCTGGGAATCGAACCCAAGGCCTGCAGTTTGGATGAGGGAAGGGGCTAAAAGAGGGTATCCAGCTATTAGGGGATGCTGTGGATTCCTGGCTTAAGGTAATAAGGGCATGCATTAGGGTTACATGTAAGTTGGGGATAAAGAGAGGATGAGGTGATTGCCTCTTCCTGCCACTGCCACTGCTAGTACACCTGGCAGGTGCTCAGACTGATACTGATATGCCTGCCCAGGGTTGGTGCTGCATGGGACCAAGGCAGGCAGGGTGGTGAGGGGTCCGACTCCTGGTCTGAGGGAGAAGTATATTAGTTTGATAGGACTACCCTAAAAACATATCACAGATTGGGTGGCTTAAATCACAAACACTTTCTCAGTTCTGGAGGCTAGAAGTTTAAGATCAAGGTGTTAGCAGGGTTGGTTTCTTCTGAGGGCTGAGGGGGAGGATTTGTTCCTTGCTTCTCTCCCAGCTTCTGGTGGTTTGATGGCAACTCTGGTGTTCCTTGGCTTGTAGATGCATCACCCCAATGTCTGCCTACATTTTCACAGTGTTCTCTCTGTGTGTCCAAAATTTCCCTTTGTAGGACACGTCATACTGGATTAAGGCCCACATTAATGACCTCATCTTAACTAATTTTATCTGCAATAATCTTATTTTTAAATAAGGCCACATTCTGAGGTACTGGGAGTTAGGACTTCAATATATGAATTTTGGGGGGACACAGTTAAATCTGTAACAAGGGGATTGGGAGAAAAGGGAGCTGGAAGCCAGAATCTGTCTTTGGGTAGAAGATGGATTGGCGGGGAATGAGAACAATTTTGAGGTGAGTGGAGCCTGGCTTTAGTGTTCGACAGGTGTCCAGCTTAATTTGCCCAAAAAGGAACCACTGAGTTCTCCCTCTAACCCCCAAAATACTCCGTCTCAGTAAATGGCATTGCCATTCACCACTTGCTCAAGCCTGTTCATCTTCAAATTATTCTCCTGCAGCAACCAGAGTCCCCTCCTACAACACAATCCAAATACAACATTCCTCTGCTTCATCCTGGGATGGTTTCCCATTGGCTAAGAATATATACAAAGTTCTAGCATGGCTGTCCAGGCCCTGATGCCAGTCACTCCAACACACCATGCCTTTTCCGGCCTATACAGTTCCCTTTGCGTGGAATGCTCTTCAGGGCATCTCCACTGAGCCAGCTACTTCTCCACTAGTAGGCATTCAGTACTTATGCATTCATTCCTGAAGGAGAGCAGGACAGAGTGAGTAGTGGTGTGACCCTTTATTTTACCCAAGGACCTCATTTCCCATGACTTTGAATTGATCATTTCCATTTCCGTAGAATCTTTGGGAGGAGTTGGGAACTCTATTTTCCATCAGCCCCTGGCATTGAAGCTGTTAAGTCTTTTCACAACTTGCATTAAGGGCTAGAGACCAGGCTGACGTACATCTGACGGCACTGTCTTTGGGAAACAACTCCCAGACTTAAAAAAACAGCTCTCCAAGATAGGAGAGGGCCAGCGGCACACAGCTCGTTGGGAATTGTAGTCCAATGGTTTAGTGTAAGGGAAGGGTGTGCCATCTTTAAGGATGATCGTATTATTGTACTTAAGATCCCTTCATGCCAACAATGCCTGTGGCTAAGGGTGGAGCTGGGACCAAGGCCCAAGATTCAGGAAGCTCTCCACCAGGGGCACTCAACAATTTAGGGGTTCCACCCCTGGAGGATAGAATGTGCAAGGAGAAATTGCACTCTGGATCTTGGTCCAGGGGCCTGCCTGGGAGTTGTTTTCTCGGTAAAGTCTCCTCAGCTGCAGTTCTCAGCATAGAATGACGTAGGGTCTCCCAACCTGATAACCCACCCCTCTGGGAGTCCACCTGCCTTTGCTCCGTAAGGATACCAGGCATGTCTTGAGCTGAAGAACAAAAGGATACAGGCTCAGACTTAAGAGCTCAGGGGCACCCCACTTCCCGATGCTATATCCTCAAAGGTGTTCAGATTCCCAGAAAAGATGTTACAGAAATGTAGGTTCTCAGCACTATCTCTGCTTGGTATTAAAATGTCCTGGTATGATCCTCCACTGGCTGAGAAACTGGTTCCCGGTGCCACAGTCCCACCCTCTTGGCCTCATCCACCCAGCCCAGCACAATTCCAACTCCAACAACTTCTTGCCCAGCCCCAGGCAGATCCCATGGACAAGGCCTTCCTACCCAATGGCACCTGGACATTCTTCCTTTTCTGCAGATTCCTCCCTCCCATACCCTCACAGAGTAGGTCCCCTTCAGTCTTTCCAGCTCTGGTTCTCTCCCCCTCAAAGCACTAGTCCAGCTCACAATACTGGCTACCCCTCAAAGACCACAAGTCCCATGAGGGCAAAGGTGGGAGCCAGCACCTGCCCAGCTCCAGGGTATCAGGTAACATCTAAGACAGGTGCTAGACCTAGTGTTGGAATATCTGCATTTCTGTGCAATTCTAACGCAACACTAACTCTGGCCACATTGACTATCTCCCTTTACTTTACCCTTGCAGGCTTGGAGTACAACCAGAACTGAGCCACCCCAAAGAGACTCCCATGGGGCTACCCGTTTTGACAACACCCTTCCCTTGTGCACTGAGAGAGCTCCTGATAAAGACCAGAGCTCCTGGCTCTGGCTATGGTCATTGATGGGACTGACTAGCTGGCTCTCCCAAGCTCCTCAGCTCTGTCAACCCCAAGAAATGAGGGGGTCAGCAGGCCTCAAGTGGTTCAATAATTAATAAGATTACCAACCGTGTTAATTACAAATAATGAGAAGAGCAAGAGGTGGTGCATTTTCCAAACAGGGAACCAGGATCCATAGCCCCAGGTCCCAGGGGTCCGGCCACCCGGGCGGGGCAGCTCAGTAATAAATAAGAGGTGGGGGCAGGGGGTCAGGGTTGCTCCTGCTTCTTCTTGACAGAAATCCGCTTCTTTCTGGCCGCCAGCATCTCATAGAAAGGGTCCACACTCACAGCTGCCCTGTAGAAGGGGCAGGACCCCAGGATGAGGGCCAAAGAGTCTGGGCCCCCGGTCCCCTCCTTCCCCAAGGACCCCAGAGCCCAGGCTCACTGGATGGACTTGATCCACTCGTCCTTCTCCTCCTGTGTGGGAGCTGAAATCCGATAGACCATGTGGTTCCCCTCAACCACTCGGCCATCTGCCTCTGTTTTGCAGGCTTTGATGAGCTGTCCCTTATTGTTGGGGATGTAAAGCTCAAAGCAGTTCTGGGAAGACACAGAGAGCAGGCACAGCCGGTGAGAGCCAGCCTGAGGGCCAGAGGAGCTCTCACTGGGTCAGGAAGGGGGACAGACAGGATCTTACCGGTTTTCGGGGATCATCCACTTCTCGGATGCTCAGATTTTCCAGAGGGATGATTCCTCGGGGCTCCTTATCCTGAAAGAGCAAGTTGGACAGGATTCAGACTTCCCAATCCTCATCCCCCAGTCCCTCGTCCCTCAGACCCGGAAGTCCAGGCCCCCAGCCCCTCGTCCCTCAGACCCAGGAGTCCAGGCCCCCAGCCCCTCCTCCCTCAGACCCAGGAGTCCAGGCCCCCAGCCCCCCCTCCCTCAGACCCAGGAGTCCAGGCCCCCAGCCCCTCCTCCCTCAGACCCAGGAGTCCAGGCCCCCAGCCCCTCCTCCCTCAGACCCAGGAGTCCAGGCTCCCAGCCCCCTCCTCCCTCAGACCCAGGAGTCCAGGCCCCCAGCCCCTCCTCCCTCAGACCCGGAAGTCCAGGCCCCCAGCCCCTCCTGCCTCCAAGAGGAGTCCAGCCCCCCAGCCCCTCCTCCCTCAGACCCAGGAGCCCAGGCCCCCAGCCCCTCCTCCCAGGACCTAGAACACAGCAAAGCTCAGTCCTCACCGTTGTATACTCAAAATAGTAGAGGCAGTTGTCTGTAAGGATAAACCAGCGCCTCTTCCATGTCTTCACCCGGCCCCCTGAAAGGGAAGGGGTGGGAGGGGGCCTGGGCTCAACACAGGGATAGGGCCTCTGGGAGGGTGGGGAGGGGGATGAAAGGCAGAGCAAGCACAGGGAAGGCAGGGCTGTCAGGGCCTAGGACAAAGCAGCGCGTGGGAAGAGATAGACAAACAGGGTCAGGCATGCTTGGGCCCCAGGAACCGTTCCACCCCCAGCGTGGGGCTCTACACTTTTCTAAGCCTGTCTGTGAGCCTGAGGCCCAGGAGTCTGAGGCCCCAGCCTCGTCCCCTTGTACACTGTCAGGGAACAAGGACAGCCATGTACCTACCTCCTGGGGCAGACAGCGAGAAAGCAGGCAGGACCAGGCGAGAAGGGAAGGCAGAAGAATGGGGTGCCCCCAAGAGCCGCAGGCAACAGAAATAGGGTGGGTGAGGGAAGGAATGTGCAGGGGGTGGGACAGAGAGACAGAAACAGCAAAAAGAAACATGCCGGGTGGCGGGGGAAGGGAGGGGGGGGAGGGAGGGAGGAAGGGAGGGAGAGAGGGAAGAAAACCAGTTACATCCACATAAGGGAGGATTGGCCAGGCCCTCTCCCTCCCAGGGTGGCCAAAGGACCTGAGCCCCAAGGAGGCAGCCAAGAGCACCTCCTCTGTCAGAGTTTGGCTCCAGCCCACCTCCTAGGATATGCACTGAGCCAGGAGGGCCCCCCATTGCTACACTTCTCCCGCCCACACAAGGGAGAAGACAAAACCCCTGGTCCTTGGTCCATGGTGGGCATGGGGACTCATGTCAGCTCTAGTACAAACTGGCTGTGTGACCTTAGGACATCTTGCCCTTTGTGGGCCTGGGTCTGGAGACCCACTTGGGCCCCCAGCTTCCTGCTTCAAAATGACCTGCCTCTGTGTTTCTTGTGGTACCGGAGGGATTAAATAGTAACAGTACCAATAACTTTTATGAACCATTGTTGTGAATGTAGCTACCACCAGACTCCCTTTCCTGTGTTTTAAGGGTTTTAGTAAGTCCCTTTTCCTAATGACCACAAAGCCAAGTATTTGGGTCAGATTTCTGGGTCTAAGGCCACCTTGGCCCTGTGGCTGCTGGACAGTGTCCAAGCCTTAATTTCCTCACATGGGGGACGGGAAGGATTCCTGCTGATAGGAGCAGTTTGGAGGGGAACTAGATCCTGGTGAAACTGCCTCTCCCCCCACCACATCCTCATTGCCAGGGCACCACTGGCCTGGCAGAACCTAAACCCGCCCCCCCCCCCTCCCCGAGCCCCCTGCCTACCCTGAGGCTGATGCAGAAACCCATCCACCCCAGCATGTTGGCTGGAAGGAGTGATCTGCATTTTGTTACCAGGGGCCCTGAGACCCAGCAGCAACCTGGTTCTGTTGCTAGAGAAGGACACCTTGGCTTGAAAGCACAATTCCACAGATGAGGGCATAGACGAGACCTGGAGGGAGCAAGGCCCCGCACTGGCCTCTGAGCTGGGCTGGAAGCTTCCTCCGGGCCCTCCTACTACACTGGCTGCCTCTACTATCCATACTGGACTGTAATTTCTTATCAGAATCTCTATCTCCAGGAGCAGCTGTTCATGGCTCATCTATTCATTAAAAAGCCACAGCTAACACTCCCACGGCAGCTGCCATTACCAGGCATGGCTCCAAGCCAGCTTTTTCCACCCTGGCTCTGCACTGGGACCATCTCGGGGGCTTTCAACATGACTGATGGCCCAGCCTGACTTCACAAATCTGTGGTCTGGCCATCAGATTTTTAAAAGCTCCCAGGTAACTCTCCAACATAGCCAGGATTGAGAACCACTCCAATCCTCAGAAAAAGGCTCTTTGTTAACCCCTGCTCACTGACTGACCTTGCTGGTGCCACACCAACCATCTCATCTAGGGACTCTTTATGCACAAGCAGAGCCTATTATGGACTCAATGCTCCCTAACCCACAAACGTTCATGGAGCCCCTCCTTTATGCCAGGACCTGCGCCTGAGCCTACCTAGCACATAGGTCTGATCTTGCTTTCAGCCTCATTTTTCAGATGTGGAAGCTGAAGTTCAGAGAGGACAAATCACCTGCCTAAGGTCACACAGCAGGTATGTATGGAAGCTGAGTCCAGAGCCCGGATCCACTAACTTCTCCCTGCAGAGGCAGCTAGCAGGGTCAGGAGGGGACGTACCCAGCTTAAGGAGCCAGCCCTCCCGGTCCGGGTTGAAGAAGGTGTGGGTCAGATCATTCCCATCATCCTCTGGGATCTTGAAGGGCTCATTTCGGATGCTGTCGTAGAGGTTCTGAGGGGTGGAGGCTCAGTCAGCAATTCCAGGTCCCTGGAACCCTCCTGGGGCTAGTTGGTGGGGGGTGGCAATGAGACCATAGGTGGGACAGCCCATGGAGGGAGAGGGAGAGAAAAGGACAAGGTGGAAGAGGACAGGGAAGCAGAAGACAGAAGAGTGGAGGGGAGCCCCAAGGAGGAGAGAAAGGAGGAAATAAAGAATGGAGACAACAGATACAGATGCAGCAGATACAGATGCAATAGCCTGCTAAGTTCTCAGAGAAACAGACAGGTAGGTGGAAAATAAGATGGAATAGGACCCTGAAAGTCAGAGGTCCAGAGAGAGACACAGAAGAGACAGAGAGGGTGGCGTGATAATGGTGTCCACAGGAGAGTGGTATCCTAGGCGAAGGGAGGGACTGTGTCAGGAAGAGGGACAGGGCTGAGGGGCTGAGGGGCTATGGGGAGGGAAAGAGGGGGCCTGACCCTGAGCAGCTCTTCAGGCAGGTCTCCGCCCTCATTGATGCCCCGGTTCATGGCCACAAAGCGCTCCAGGCCTGGCTTGTCCCGGACGTTGGGATTGTGAAGGCTAGTGTTCAGCATGATCACAGCGAAGGACAGCACGTAACATGTGTCTGCAGCAGACAGTCAGGTCGTGACACCAAGGGTATGTATGCCACCATCACCTCCTGCCCCCCCAGGCCCCAGACATGCCGGCCCCTACCTGTGGACTGGAAAACCCCAGGGTTGCACAGGCAGTATCGCTGAGCAAAGGCTTCCATCATCCGGTCAATCTTCTGGGCCTCTCCGGGGAGGCGGAAGCTCCACAGAAATTGCCTGGGTTAGAGTGGGGCCAGGGTGGGTGCCAGGACTGGTAGAATCTTTTCTCCACCCTCAGTCCCTGTGTTAGGAACCCTTCAATAAGAATTGAACCATGTGGCCCCAGCAGCTGTTTCAGGTATGGACACATGATCCATTCTGACCAATGAGCACTAGCTGTGGGACTTTGGTGGATTTAATAAAGGTTGCTAAATAGGCTTAGAGGTTGCTAGAGATTTCTGTTCATGTGGGAAGAGGGCCTGTAGACAGCAATGCCAACAGAGTGCCAAGCAGAAATGAGAGATAGAGAGTTGACCTTTTGACACCACGTGAACACCTGAATACAGCTATGCAGGAAAAGGCCCTACCATAGACTTTTGTTACATGAAGCACCCAATTCCCTAATTTTTGTTTTTGTTTTGAGTAGGCATCATTGCTTGTAAAAAAGGGCTTGACAGGTACATTCCTGCCCTTCCAGCCCATCCTCTCACCTGAGGGCCTGCACCAGATTGAGGTCAGTGAACTCGTGAAGATCCACAAAGGCATGGAGCACTGCCAGGTTTAGCTCTTCCCTGAGGACAGAAACAAAGTCATTCACAGGAAGGAGTCTGGGAAGGTGGGAGTGAACAAAGCACTGGGGAGCCTTCTACACAGCAACTGCCTCTGCAGCAGGGGAAAGTTTTGGCCTGGCCCCATCACAGGCCCAGTACTAGGGCAGGGACATCCAGAACACATGCTTACGAGGACCATCTGCTGCAAGGACCCTGGTCTGGCGTTTTGCAGTTGTGAGAAACACAGGAAACATGTGCTCCATCTACTGTTACTTCTCTTAGATAATCCCCAGGTTCCTCAGATGTGCAGATGGCCCTTACAACTCCCAGACATTTGTGGGCAGTCCTTATACAACCCAAGTCCACAGATGGCCCCCAGGCATCTACAGAGGTCCCTACATCCCCCAGATATCCAGACAGTCCCCATATACCCTAGCTGCCCAGACAGTTCCTAAATATCTATAGACAGTCTCACATTCCTAGACAGTCCCCTATGTACCCCAGATGTTTAGAGATGATCTGCAAGCATCTCAGATTCCCAGAAAGTTCCACACTTTCTAGACGTCCACATAATCCCTAAGCACCCCAGATATCCACAGATGGTTCTGTGTACTTCAGATATTCAGACACTCCCCAGATACCCCAGATTCTCACAGATGGCCCCCATGCACCTTAGATGTCCAGAGTCCCCAAATTCCCCAACATCCACACACAGTCCCCATACACTCCTGCTGTGCCATCTTAGGCACCCTAGACTTCTAGATAGTCCCCATATATCCCAAACATCCACAGATGGCCCTCATGTTCCCTGATATCCACAGGGTCCCTGCGCTCCCTAGATACTCACTGACAATCACCATACTTTCTAGTTGTCCATACAGTTCCCATGCACATCAGCTGTCTACATTTGGTTCTCATGTTCCCATGATATTCATAGTTGTTCTCTACTGTTCCCAGACATAAATAAATGGTCCCCATACTTCCCAAATGTCCACAGAAAGTCCCCACTCCCCCAAGATGCTCACTAATGGTCCCAGGTTTCGTAGATGGTCCCAGGCCCCTGCAGGGCTATGTCAGTCCATTCTGTCATAGTGTAGTCAGAGGCTGGTCTATCAGGGCCTCTCGGGAGATGAGCTGGCAGTGTGAGGGGAGGAAATGGGTATATGAGGCTGTGGGGAGAGGCCCAGAGGAGCTGGGCGGGGCTCTCACCTCTCCCCCAGGTAGTCCCCGATGGCCGTCTTGTTCAGGCCCTCACCCTTGTACAGGAAGCGGGCAATCTCCTCAGGTGTGTTCTGCAGAAGTTCATTCTCCACCAAGAACTGGATCCCCTGGTGGGTGGGGGCCAGGTCTCAGTGTTGATGTGCTCAGAAAGCCACTTGCCACCATCTCCCTGGAAACCTCAGCATGCAAACCACCCCCACACTCAATATGGCAGGACCAGGTGTCACTTTCAGGCTTCTCATAGGTATTTAAATACCATCCCTCCCACTTCATAAACTTTGCACCTACTGTTCCCTCTGCCTTTGCCTGGTTAATTCCAGCCCCAAGAACAGGGTCTGGCAAGGGACAGAAGCTCATTGGATGTTTCTGAATGACTGAACAAACTATAATTGCTCCAGGTAGGAAGAATAAAGTGAGAAAATGTTAGTAGACAGCAGTCTGTCAAGGGCTGTTGAGGCCAAGCCTCAGGCTGGACTAGGGCCTTCTCTTGGCTCTCCCGATGGCATTAGGACCTCCATTACAGCTCTAT
Source organism: Lyroderma lyra (assembly GCA_004026885.1). Taxonomy (NCBI): domain Eukaryota; kingdom Metazoa; phylum Chordata; class Mammalia; order Chiroptera; family Megadermatidae; genus Lyroderma; species Lyroderma lyra. Next base: position 2,107 of record PVJL010010088.1, on the reverse strand, counting down.
AATGGATACCACTGAATTGTATCATTAATGTCTAGGGGATCCCTGAGGGCCAGGCAGGGTCAAACTCTTCTCTGGGCCCCCAACGCCATCAGCAGAAGGGCAGGACCAAGGAAGCCTCAGGAAATGGGTATAAAACAAATGACTGTATGAACAAACATGACCTGAATGTCTTCTCCTTGGGAAAGCCCTCCCTGACTCCAGTAGGCTCCCTCCTCTGAGCGTCCAGTCATTATACCTCCCTGTCATGGCAGTGGTCAATCTGCCTTTGTGTATGTCACTGTCCATGTTCCCTACGAGACATGAGCTCCTCATGGGACTTTAGGTGACACCAGAAGTGGGTCCAGAAATATGAGCAAAAAGAGGAAAGAACATCTCCCTGGCAGAGGACACAGCACAAGCAAAGGTCAGGAGGCTGAAACACCTGGTTAGTGTTCAGAGAAAAAATGGAGAGCCAATACCTAAATCCAAGGATTAGGACCAAACCTGTACACCTAAAGTAAGCCTTTAACCATCACACTTCTGGAACCTGAAGGTGCCAGAACCCCCATCAGGATGTCTCCCAGGTTGATCCCAGCTCTATCGCCCCAGGCACCTTCTTAGGGTCCATATTGAACTTCTTCCTGCCCATTGCCATCTTCCGGTTCCGCTGCAAGGTCTTACTGCAGGGGTAGAGAGCAGGAAAATGGAGGATCAATGCCTGGGCATCTCTGGCCCTAGCCCATCCCCCTGACCCCCAAGTTTCCTAAGGCAGCCCTCACCTGCCCTCATTGGCCTCCAGACCCTCCACCTCACTCATGGCTTCGCTGAGTTCCTCCCGCAGGCGCTGGATCTCCACCAGGAGCTCCTGCTTCCGCCGCCGGATGTTCTCCAGCTCCATCCGCTCCTCTGGAGTCAGATCTGGGGGTTCTGGGGGTCAGGAGTTGGAGGTCAGTTCTGTGGACTGTGAGCCTGGATTCCAGCAATCTCGGGGATAACAGGGCTAGGGGGGCAAGACTCCTAGGTTTGGGGGAATGATGAGGATGAGGATCTAGCCTCCTATGTCTAATGGAAGGGGCTAGGGGTCTGGATTCCTCAGTCCAAGGAAGGAAGGCCTGGGGATCTATAGTATTGTATCCTGGGGGAGGAGGGGAGGAAGGGTCTGATCTCCTGAGTCTGAGGTAGAAGGGGGTTGAGAGCCTGAATTCTTAGGTTTGGAGGAAGAATGAGTTAGAAGCCTGAACTGCTGGGTCAATTACTTGAAAAGAGGCTAAGGCCCTGGTTTTCTGCTTCCATTCCTGGTGAGGTAGTAGCTGGGGACCTGGGTGTTTGGACTCCTGGGTCCATGAAAAGTAACTATGGCGGGGAAGCTGGTACAACTGGTAAGAGTTGGAAAAGGGGGCGGGATATCAAAGGCCTCCTCCGTCTTAGCCGGGTTTCTGTAACTCCCAAGATTTCTCCCCGGCCCCACCGACCCCAGAATCCCCGCTTCCCGCTCCCAGCAGGCATTGGGCTAGCCCGGCCCCTCCGGCGGGAAGGTTCCGCCCCGGCCTCGCCTCTGCCGCTCCATCCCGTCCCCTCCCGCCGCCACCGGAAACAGGATCGGCCCAAACAATGGCCTGGAACGCCCCGCTTCGGGCCTCGCCGGAAGCCCATCCCATGCCCCACAAAAGCGAGGTGGCAAAGACGCGGCCGAACGGCTCCTCGAGGTGAGCACCAGGAGTAACGTTCGCGGCGGAACGTTTGGGACGAAAGGCTCTATCTGCTCCCAGCCGGCCCCACCCCTCCCTGACCTACCATAGACACCGTCCTCCATGGCGGCTAGGAAAGCCCGCGGGGAGTCCGGGGCGTTCCCGCCGGTCGGGCCTGGATCCGCGTTGGCCCGCGGGCTCGAGTGAGCCCGCTCAAATGCCCCGGGAGCCACCGCCGCCTCCTCAGCGCCAGTCCTCAGCGCTGAAAAGACTCTCCCTTCGCCTACCAACCGCGCCGCCAGTAGGGACCGCCTCTCGTTTTGACACCGCCCAATCCACTGCAGGCCTTCTAATCTGCTCCGCCCCCTACACGAAAGGGCCATCCTCTAGGGCCAATAAGCGCACAAGGAGCAGACGTAGCAATGTCCGGCCAGAGGTAG
>PVJL010010087.1:0-51277 GCA_004026885.1 Lyroderma lyra | reverse complement strand
AGGAGGCTGACAAGCTTACCCGAGGTCAGAACAGCCACGTAAAAGTCCCCCATGTGGTAGCAGCCTTAATGAACAGCCGAGGCTACCGAGGGCTCACCAGTGCCAGGGTGGCTCACTGCCAAGGCCTACTGTGTGAGAGCCCACGGGTGACTGGAAACAGTGAGCGCCCTGAGTCCGGCCACACTCCTTCCTGTGGAGGTGGGCCCACCTGACCGTAACTGTGAGGACACCACGGATGACACCTTCTCCAGCCGCCCAACCTCACTGACGGTCCCCTCCCCCCACCTGACCTGGTTCTCTTCACAGACGGGAGCAGCTTTATCCAGCACGGGGACCGAAAGGCCGGTGATGCAATACCTGCCCGAGGCCGAGTCATCAGGCTGGGGCACTGCCACAAGGGTGGTCAGCCCGAGGGGCCGAGCTACGGGCCCTAACTAGTGCTCAGGTACGCGGAGGGGAAGAGAGTCAGCATCTACACGACTCCAAGCAGCCTTCGCCACGTTACATATGCACGGGGCCGTTTACAAAGAAAGGGGCTACTGGCAGCCGGGGAAAGTAACATCAAAAACAAAGATGAAATTCTCCAGCTACTTGAAGCTGTTTGGCAACCGAAGGAAATAGCAGTCATTCACAGCAAAGGACACCAAAGGGGGACTGACCCCATCAGTCAGGGGAACTGCCTGGTGGATCAGGCAGCATGAGAAGCTGCTGCCCAGCCCAGGACAGCCCCAAACCCGGACCTGGCCTCCAAGGTACTTTTAGCACCAAGCCGACCGGAGAATCCGAGGTACACTCCCCAGGAGGACCCATGTGCAAAGGCCGAGGGGAGCACCTGGACTAATGAGGGCTGGTGGCAACTACTGGACTGGATACTTCATTCCCAGGGGGTTACTTGTCACATGGCCAAACAATATGGCCTAACTCACTGGGGAAAGACGACTCCCAAAAAGGGACCCACCATATATTACTGTGTTGCCAGGCTCCTGGCCCTCTGTGCCCAAATTAGCACTAGGTGCATTACTTGTGCTAAAATCAATTCGGGACAGGGTCCTAAACAGGGACCAGGAATTCAGATCACCAAGTCGGCCCCCTTTGAGGACATAGAAATTGATTTGACTGAGGTAAAGCCATGTCAGGGCCATAAATACCCACTTGTTTTAGTCTGCAGGCACTCAAAATGGGTCGAGGCCTTTCCCACCCTCACTAAAAAGGCACAAGAGGTTGTAAAGGCCCTGCTGAGAGAAATAATACCTCGCTATGGACTTTCCCTTTCAGTAGGATCGGACAGTGGCCCTGCCTTTGTATCCCATGTTGTCCAAACCATAGCGAAACTGCTGATCAAGTGGAGGTTACACACCGCTTCAAGGCCTCAAAGCTCAGGGAAAGTAGAACACATGAACTGAAACCTCAAGACCATGCTAGCTAAGTTCTGCCAGGAAACGGGACTCCCATGGGTAGATGTACTATCTCTTGCCTTAACACAGGTCCAGTGTGCTCCCAGACCCTCAGAATATTGTCCATTTGCAATCCTATACAGGATGCTCCCAACTATCATCTGTATGCTTAAGGGTGATCTTCAGCAACTAGGGAAACTAGGCCTGTTGGCCCAACTCAGATGTTAGGAAAGACTTTTCATATAATAAGACCAGACCCCAATTCCTTTAGAAAACCAGGTAAACCCCCACTAGCAAGGAGATATGCTCTGGGTTAAAGGACTGGAGAAAGGAACCCCTACAACTCATGTGGATGGGCCCGCACGTGGTTATACTGGCTACTCCCACTGCTGTTGAAATTGCCAGTGTAGTGTCCTGGATCCACCACACTTGAGTCAAAAAGGCTGATGCTGGGGGCCCATCAGAGACCTGAAGGACCCAAGCCGATCCTGCATGACCTGAGACTCATCCTGAGTCTTCTCTTAGCTATCGGACTGGTTGGGGGCATCTCCGTACACTAGGGCCCTGTATCCTCCAGGCTATTATCTAGCTCATTGAAACCACAGTGAACAGGGCAACCATTGCTCAAGTACTAGCCTTACAGGGATACCAGCCCCTGGCCTACACTGAGTCGGAGATATATGGTGATGTCCCATACACAATGTTATAAGGGCATCAAAGTGGGGAATGAAATAGAAAATTACTGACAAAGCTGTTTAATGTAAATTCTGTCAACTCCCACTTCCACATTCCTTCCACCAGTTGCCTAATGTAGGCATTTAGCTTCTGTAACCCTGCTTGCTTATTGCATCAGCCAGCCCCCACCCCAACCCTATAAGAGTCCAAAAAGCCTGTTAGTCGGGGCTCAGAATTTGGAGATTGTAACTCCTCTGAGCCTGCTGGTGTGATAAATTAGTTCTCTAACTCTCTGAGTGCCGTTTGACTTCCTTGGTTACCCGTCCTGCTGCAACATTATTACACCGGTGGGCTCAAAGGAGTTACAGTCTCCAAAGTCTGAGCCCTTCCCTAAAAGGCTTTTAGGATTCTTATAGGGTTGGGGTGGGGGCTGGAGGATGCAGCAAGTAAGCAGGGTTACAAAAGCTAAATGCATACATTAGGCACCCGGGGGAAGGCATGCAGAGGTGGGAGTTCACAGAATTTACATTAAACAGCTTACAGAATTTACATTAAAAAACTTCCAAAAGCAGCTTTGTCCTTAATTTTCCACTTCATTCTCACAGTGGGCAATGCTGCAGGTAGTGATATTTTCTAAGATCCTATAATGATTTGACTATAAGGCCCAGGTAGTGGCTATGTTACAGTGAAATGGTGATTTTTCCTCAGTTCTTTGTCTCTTGAAGGAAAGAATTCAGTCAAGAGACAGTTTGTGAAAATATAGAAAAGTTAAAGTTTATTATGGACAAGTTAAAAGTTAAAAAGTACATTCACAGAGGTGGGAGTGGGCTGACCCAAGAGCAGGAAGCACCCCACTTCCATTGTTCGGGAATTTTCGTATCTCTGGGTGTAAGCTCCTCCCCCTTTCTTTTCTGTGTGATTCTTCTGAAAAGGGCCAAAGCTGAATAATCATATGATTTTGGGAAGCAGGGCCTGTGGGTGAATAGGTGGGACTTTTTCCTCTTTCAATTTGAGAGTAGCTGACAATGGGCCAGAGCTTACTCCTAGATTCAGGGCATCAGTTAATGGTCCCCCTTACAGGCAAATTCCCCTTCCCACAGTCCTTTTCTTTATCCTTTTAATTTAGAGACAGCTGATAATGGACCAGGACAATGTCTCCCTTGCTGTTCACATCCACTCTTCTGGCCAGTCTGTCAGCTGGACAGCCCAGGTTTACTTTAAATACAGAAAAATACCAACGATAAAGAATAATCATGAGGAAAATGGAATTATAGAACTTTTTTAAAAATAAAAAATGCAGTTTTCTTACTTTCAAAGATACCTAGCAATGTCAATGAGGTGATACATTACTGCCTGTTAGAAATTCTAAGGAAATTTGCTAGAGTAACTAAGAATAAGTGGTTCATCACTTATTCATTCAAACAAAGGATGCTTCCAGATTATCATCATCCTCATTATTGTTATGAATATCATCTGTACCATTGAGTGTTTATTGGATGCCAAGAACTCTTTTAAGTATGTTGTTAACTGACCTTCATTGCAATCTGCTAGTGTGTAAAAGTATACTCATATATCTGTAAAATGAAAATAACCATTATTGTGACCTCCATTTTAAAGATAAGAAAACTGAGGCAAGTCAGGTTTAGTAATTTGTCCAGATCACAACAGTGGCTAGAAAAGATTTGAACCCAGGAGGTCTGGTCTAGAATCCATGATCTTAAGCTTTACTGCTTTGAGTTTGCCTTTTAATCACTACACTAGGAGCATTCACAATTTCTATCCTGTTTTCCATAATAATTTTGCTTTATTAATACACTTAGCATAACTTTTTTCATAGATTGTAAAAATGCCATCCAAGACAGTGCTCAATATATTAGAAGTTAAGATTAGTGGAATCTAAATTACAAATTGAAAGACATCATTGGTTTTTATCAATGGTGGTTTGCATTCTGAAATAGTTATATGTATGCATATATCTAAAAAGTATTATTTATAAAAGCATAGAAAAAAAGAGAGCAAAAGCCTCACATACACACAAACTCCACGGTGATAAATTGGATAATTTACAGTGATGTCTAATCCTCTTAAGAAATGAATAATTTTATTCTAGTCTTTGAATGTTCCTACTGGTATTTAGAGTAGTGCATCCTCATTAACCCATTCCATTCGATGGTGGTCTACAATTATGCTTCCATTGTGCTTCTGTCCTCGCTCGGGAAGGGGAAGACGATGGATTCAGCATAAAGCTGGACCTCCGTGCATAAGTAAATAGCCTGACTGCTGTGCACATCAGGATAACTTTCATGACACATAGAGGTAACACAATGGAAATCACAGTTTAGAAATCCAATTTGCCTTGCTGTGAATAGAATTGCCTCCAAGACAGACAACAATTAGTTTTGTTCCATAACACTCTTATAGAAATATGACATGGGAAAGCTGCTTGTGGTCTATTAAACCATTCATCAACTCTGACTTCATGCCATGGAGGGAAAAATGTTAATTTCACTTATGTGGAAAAAACATAAAAGCCATTTTTTTTTTACAAAGAACTGCCACAAGGTCAGGATAGGACTGCTGAGGTAATGAAGTGAAAGCTTCCCTAAAACTTTTAGTTGCTTATACATTCCATTAAAGTTGCAAAATTCTGCTGATTCTTATTTCTCGAAACCACTGGGGCTGCAGCTCAGTCACATTATGGATTCAGCAAAGAGGGATGCCAGCCTTTATTGTTTCCTCATATGCACCAGAGCCCTCCGCTGCTGCTCTTGGCCAGATGTGGTTCTTCCCTCTGGCTCCAGCAACCTCTTCCTCTTCTTCCTACATCTCCAAAAAAGTCAGGTCACTAACTTACACTATTCTATAGGAAATCCCAGAACTACACCTTCACATTCTCTGTGAGAATAAAAAAGCCCCTGCTATAGAGTACTCTAGAACAATAACAACAACAAAACAACCTGAAATATGGGTAACTTAGGTTTTTCACCCATCTGTAGGCAAGCACACATCAAAAGGAAAATCTGTAATTTAAAAGATTTGACTCAGACATTTTGCAACTCAACTGTACATGTGTTTATTGATCACATACAGGGGGCAGGCACTGTTCAAGAAGAACATGATATAGTTGAAAGAGCATGAGATCTGGAGCAGGTGGAAAATTGGGTGGAAATCCAATCGCCACCATTTACTAGCTGTCTGAGCTTGAGCAAATATCTAATATATTCTCTTTGGTAAATGGGGGATAATAGCTATCCTGTATGGTTATTGTGAGAATTAGACATAACATATGTAGCATGCTTGACTCATCCTAAGTGTTAAGTGCTAGCTGTTATTATTAGGCTTTTTGAGGTAAATAAAGATGAGACTTTTTTTTTCATCCTTAAGGAATACGCTCTGGAAGAAAAGAGAAAACCTGTGCTTAAATATCTCTGCTTCAAAGCAGGACAGATAAAGGCCCTGAAGGAACTTTGAAGGGCTCTTTCATAAGGATGGTGTGGGGAGAACCTGTTGGCTGGGATATTGCAACAACTGCCTACCTGCTTTCCTTGACTCCTGTCTTACCCTCTCCAATCTACTCTTCATACGGCAGCCAACACATTCTTTCCTAAAGGCAAATCAGATCATGTTCCTCATTCTCTTTAGGATAAGACGTTCAGTCTATGAATTCCTGTTTAATTCTCCAACTTCATTCTTTCCCTCCTCCTCTTTCATTCCCAAACACACACTTTATATGTTAATCTCACTAAACAGTTAAAAGTTCTGTGCTAGTCAGAGTTCTCCAGAGAAATAGAACCAAAAATATGTATATGAGTGTGTATTATTGTAGGTATGTAATAGTAAATTATTATTAGTATAAGGAATTATTATAAGGAATTGGCTCACATGATTATGAAGGCTGAGAATTCCCTGGATTTGCAGTCAGCAAGCTGGAGATCCAGGTGAGCCAGTGGTACAGTTTCAGTTTGAATCTGAAGGCCTGAGAACCAGGATAGTCAATGGTGGGCAGTCTGAGGGCAGGAGAAGACCAATGTCCCAGCTTAAGTGGTCAGGCAGGTGAAATTTCCTCTTACTCAGACTTTTTCTCCTATTCAGATCTTCAACTGATTGGATAAGGTCTGCACACATGAGGGAGGGCAATCTGCTTTACTCAGTCTACCAATTCAAATGTTAATCTCACCCAGAAACACCCTCACAGACATACTCTAATAATGTTTGATCAAATGTCTGGGCATCGTATGGCTCAGTCAAAATGGTACATGAAATGAACCATCAGTGTTTAAGAACATGCATTGTTCTTGTTCACTTCTGTTCTTTTGCACATGCTGTTCCCTATGCCTGGACTACTCCTGACCTCTGGCTCACTCCTACTGGCTCTCTGGGCTCAGTGCACAAGTCACTCCTTCTCTACTGAGTTAGGTCCCTCTCCTGTGGTATCCCCAATTTCCCTATCACAGCGTGTTTCTTTGTGCACTGTAATTTCCTCTTTGCTTATCTCTGTCACATAGAGTGTTAGCTCAGAGAGGGTCAAGGACTTGCCTTTACTGCTTCCACGACATCTCCTGTGTGTAACATAGGATCCAGGGTGCTGGAGTCACTCAACAGTTTTGTTAAATTAATGAATGAATAGACTTAGTGGAGGAGGTGGCAGCTGAAAGGTCTTACAGGTATGAAGAATTCAGAAGAAATACAATACCCAATTTGGGAAAAACAATAACAGGGAATATCAAAATATCCACCATGAAATTAAGACTTCTTGTAGAGAGATTCTGAAAATCAATGGTTATTTCCCTATGAAAAAAGTAATTATAATCATCATGAAATATTCTTCTGCAGCAAGGGGCTTTATTTTTCATCACATTGGAAGAAACATTTCTTTTAAATTTTTATTATTAAAAAATTCAAACAATAGAATTTAAAAAATAATGTAGCTCCATATACTCATCTTAATCAATTATTAATATATTACCATATTTACTTTATAAAATTTGGCTGAAGATTTTTAAAGCAAATCCTGGACAATCTGATTTTTTTTGTCCCTAAATATTTTAATATATTTATATATCTTTAAAAATATGAACTTGTTTTACTTAACCACTATACCATTATTATACCCAAGAAAATGAACAATTATTTCCTTAATGTCATTTAATACCCAGTTTGTACTTGAATTTTCCTAAAGTATCCTTTTTTATTTTAACAATTACTTTGTTTGGGTCAGAATTCATACAAGGTACAAATATTTGATTGTTGTGTCTCTTAAGTCTTTTTAAATCTTTAACAGTATCCTTATTTTCTCTCACCCCTTTTCACTCCAGCCATTGACTTGTTGAAAAGACTGGGTTAGTTGTCATGGAGACCAAACACCTCTCATTCTGATTTGTCTGAGGGCTTCTGAATGATGGCATTTAACCTGTTTTCCTTTCTTTTGTATTTCCCATAAACTAAAAGTTAGAACTACAGTCTTGATGAAGTCTAGGTTCAACATTTTGACAAGCATACTTCATAGGTGGATGTGGGTACTTCATATTTTAACATATCAGGAGGCATATGTTGTTTTCCAGTTTTAAGGATGCAAAAAGCAATCATCTGATTCTTCTGTTGTAAAGTTGCATCTCTCCCCTTCTGTCCAGCAAACAATCAATGGGATGTTACTTTGGTACTCTATGAATATTTGATTGTTATAATTATCCTTTCATCTAATTGTTTTAGCAATGATTGATTGTTGCCTGAATAACTTTTTAATTAGGGGTTGCAAAATGGTGATTTTTTTTTTTTGCTTTTTGGTATGTGGGTAGCTCCCTGACTGGAAATCGAAAAAATGGTGATTTTTTTAAATGCTGTAATTTCTGCTGAATTTATTAGTTGAAATTCTTCTATAAAGAAGGACTTTCTGTCATCAATTGGAGCCATTTGGTATTCTGAAATGAAGTTTTTTTCTTTAAAAAAGGGTAAAATAAATTCTAAATTTATTCTCTTCAAAGGTTTTTTTGTCTCTTAAAAAAATTCATCATGGATTTCTATATATTCAGTGTATTTTAACCAGTTGCAATCATCATTCATTTTGATACTCAAATTCTCCCTTCTCTGGCCAGTGGGAGTTCCTTAAGGTGGTTTCTGTGACCTTTAAACTTTGATGGTTTCCTTGCTTTCTAGAGTAGCGAAATGCTCTGGGCTCATCTTGTATAATTTCCTGTCCCAGGGCTGGAATCAGCTTTTACTCCAAGGAGTCCTGGTTCCTTTTAGGGATTTGTAATATGTCAGTCCCAAATTTGGTCAGTAGAGGTACTCCTTACTGGGCTGTTACTCCTTCCAAGCCTGTTCAGTAGACAAGAGCTGGGAATTAAAATACCTGCATGAGTTCATTCTGAATTTTTCAATACAAACTTACAGAGTTTTTACTTAAAAAAATTACACATTTGCCTATTTTCTGTGACAGTAAAAATCTTAATTCCTAGTGATTACAACTTACTTTTTTAATAGCATTATCATACTATTTAAATAGTTAAAATTAACACTAATATTGTTTCCAGTAATTTAGACTACTGAGTAGTGTTTAAGCTTTTTCTAATTAGTTAATTTATTTTTTTGTTCCTTAGACTATATCTCATTAAATAAGTATGACCAAATACTGTATTTTAAAGCCACTTGAATTATTTCTTTTCTCAGTGTGGTAATTTATCTTTTCTAATGACTTAGATATCACCACTAATAAGTCTTTATTATATTGGAAAAAGCAAGTTACCTAAGGTTTTATTCTAAAAGACTTAGTTCCTGGAGGGAGTGGGGCCAGAGATTAGACTTGTATTCTAAAGTAATTGGTTGGAGCAACGAAAGAACAGAGGAAAATCTGTTTTGTAAAACGTGGTAACAAAACAGATTCCATCTCATTGAGCCTTGTCAAGGAGTGGAGAATGACAGATGTAGACTTTTTTTTTGCCAATGTGAGTTACCGGGCTTCCTGGTTAATATTAGGACTTCAGTAGATTTCTTCAAATGCAGCAAACTATAGATAATACCAGATTTCCCGCCATCTACTTGGTTTCCAGGTTATTTTGGTGTAAGCCTATACCGAGCAGAGGGTAGGAAGTGGTCAGGTTAGGACCAAAGCAGGTAGTTGTCTTTCACCAGTGTTGAAAGCTGGGATGAAGAAAATGCCTGGTGATTCTGCTGCTTCAGTTGTGTATCCTTTGAGTATAGCTGGGGTAGGAGGAGTGAGAGAGAAGTCAGATTAATCTTAGAGAAAAGGAGATGGAAAGAGTGAGGAGGGCTGGGAAGATAAAAATTACAATAGCTCTTTTCCACTATACCAGACACTGCTCGACAATTTAATTAATTTAAAGAGCTCTCAGAACTCAAATCCCTTTCATACTATCTCTTTAGAATGAGCTGGAGCATGTGTATTATCAATACAGTCATTTAAATAAACTATTTTAGCATCTTTTTGAGTCTTGTGTAATACCTGTGAGATTAAACATTTTCTCAGACTAGATGTGTCCTTTGGGGTGGGGCTGAGATGTATACAAGTCTCTCACTCAATGTTTTTGTAAAGAAATAATTAGTTACATCAGTATTATAATCACTTACATTTTATCTTTTTAAGCTTTTTGCTTAGGGTCTGCCATGTGTTTAATGCTCAATAAATGTTTACTGAATGATTGAATTACTTAATTACTTTTCAAATCTTTCCAAACCTCCCCCCACAAGGTGGAATGGGGAACTAACTATATACTCATAAAAATTTTATACAGGTATATAATTTAGATAAGGAAATATTCTTATTGGAAACACCATAAATGTTGAAATAAGCATATACAGATAGTACTAGACTTGCAATGGTTTGACTTAGGATATTTTGACTTTATGATGGTACCCAATCTATACTCATTCAGCAGAAACTGTACATTGAGTTTTGAATTTTGATCTTCTCTTGGGCTAGTGATATGTGGTATGATAATCTCTTCTGATGCTGCCCGATGGCAGCAAGCTGCATCTCCCAGTCAGCCAGGCAACCATGAGGGTGAACATGACTCTGACTTGTATAGAGGAACACCCCTGGTTAGGGATAGAGTCAGCTAGACCTAGTTTTCTGATTCCTACATCCAAGTGCATACTGACACTGTACAGTATAGTATCAAGTACATTTTAAACTTACAATGGGTTTATTGGGATGTAACCCCATTGTAAGTTGAGGAGCCTTGGTATTCTCTTCTATAGCAAAAGGAAATATCACAAAAATCTGGATAATTTAATAAGTGTTCAGTGCTAAAAGGAACCTTAGAAATCATCTAAATCCTCATTTTGTAGTTGAGGAACTTGAGGACCTGCCATGACTGACTTGTGCAAGGCCACACCCCAGTTAGGGACAGAGTCAGCTGTACCTCGTTTTCTGATTCCTGCATCCAGGCACATATTTACCCTATGCCAATGCCCAACCAAGGACATGGAAGAGGAACTGATGTTCATGATCACAGAGCCACATGTAGTTACTTTTAGAATGCTAGGAGAAATCAGGCTGCTCCCTCAGTAGAGAATAAAGTCCATAAATCATGCATTTCAGAAAATAAATGAGAATATTCAGTGGGTCAAAAAAAGTCTTTTAAAACTGAGAATCAGATACAGGATAGTTTCTCAAAAGACCAGATAGATGCTGCTATATTAGGGGCATTTCTACAGCAATGACATAAAACTACTGAGATGTCTGGGTGAGAGTTAGTGTTCCATCCCACCAAGAGATTGGATAGAATGAATGGCTTTATTTTTAATTTCTTTTATTTTCATTACCTGTGCTTAGGGTGGACAAATACAACCTTAATTATTCCTGTTTGATATAAGAGTGGAGGACAATACTAATGATGTCATCAGAGGAAGTACACAGAGAGGGTTCACTATCCTGGAGATCATTCAACTGAAAACTTTGCTAGCACATCACTCCTAGGGGGATGAGCTCAGTGGGAGCTGAGAGTAGCAATGAGTTGTGCCAGCAACCCACTGAGGGTGACAGCTTAAAAACAATGGACTGAAAAATGTCATAAATTTGAAAAATAATGAACTGCCTGGTGTCAGGGTTTAGAGATTGATGGGACTGGTGCCTGAAGAGCCAGATAGAAGGAGTGTGAAAATTCACACCATTTTAACATTCAAAATGTCCCTTCCAATGATTCATTAAGAGCCATATAGATATAAGTGCATATCTATGTATATACACATGTACACATACATACACGTTATTTATATTGTTTTCTATTTTGTTTAAAATGCTCAGGTGGGGAGTTCCCTGGTGGTGTAGTGGCTGGCGCTGTCAACGCTGCGGCCTGGGTTCGATTCCCAGCTGGGGAACTACCCACATACCCCCCTCACCCGGCAAATTAAAAAAAAAAAATTAAAATGCTCAGGAGCTGAAACTTGTCTGGAAGTGTTCAGTCAAGTGAAATGATTCCTTTGGCAAAGAGAGTATCATTAATGCCGACAGTCATTGCTTTTCAGGTCAGCCATGTTTTAGTTTGAAGTTTGTATTTATTCATGGGTTTGTGAACCTAAAATTTATTAGGAAAAGTCCATGTTTAGACACTGTTCTAGTGTCTGGGGCAAACTTTGTGTTTAATGTGGTTACCTGGCAGGACAGATTTTTCTTTGCTCCTGATAGCTTCTATTTCTTCTCTTATCTCAGGTATGAAGGAGATTTTTGTGAACTGAAATAAAGAGGTAGAGATTTTGTTAGTATAATAATAAATCAAAAGTTTGTTCTGAAAGGTGGTCAGTGTTAACTTGAGAAAGATTTGAAGGTCTTGAAACCTCCTCACACTGAAACATTGACCCTTTTGGACAGAGCTGGGACTTGGAATGAGGGAAAGGATAGAAAAGGACCAGGGAGATGGGGGACAGGTCGTGGGAGGGGAGAGGAGAAAGGGAAGAAAGAGAGAGAGAGAGAAAAAATCTTTAAATGTTTATCTGAAGTGGACTGAATTAATTGAGGGATGACAAAGTGGGAAAGCAAAGGTGTTTTGCATCTTCCTCTGGGGTGTGTGTGTGTGTCTCTGTGTGAGTGTGTGTGCGTGCTTGTGCGTGCGTGTGCACGCGTGCGCTGGACTCTTCAGTGTGGTCTCCCACACAGAATGGAAATAACTAAGGCATATTTTTATGTGGAAATATTGAAGAGTTAATCATTTAGCTTGCTCTGTTCTTTCCTTCACAGCCCCTAACACCTACCCCACCTCTTTATCCTTTATCACGTCCAATCACCATCAGCTTCCTTTTGGCTTCAAGAACCTCCTCTTCAACTGACCTCATTTATTAGGCACTTTAAGTTAGCCTGTAGAATTCTGTAGTTCTCATTTTCTTGGTCTTTATTCTTTAACAACATCCTCCCATCTGAACTCTGTTCTTAAGATTACCTCAGAAGATGATTTTGACTTTGTCAATTCATGTAGCATTTAGAGAGCTCCAATGATCACGCAGAGCTGTGAAGTTACAAACAATGCTATGTAAATAATTGAGTGCATATTATGTATGAGACTCTATTGCAAGCAGTTTCATTTGTATAAACTCAACCTCATGACAAGGATATTATTATTCTTATTTACAGATGAAGAAATAGAAGCAAAGAGTGGTCAAATAACTTGCTTGAAATAAGAGAACTGGTGGCAGAGCTGGAATATGAATCCAAGTGGGCAGGCACAACTACACGAGATAAATAAAGGCCATTCCTGACATTAGGGAGTGATAGCACCTTCATTTTCTCTTTCTTTTATCTGTTACCACAACTTCTCATTGTTTCAAACATTTTTTGCCTTCATTCTTAAGAAAAGTTCTTTGACTTTTCAAAGCTAACCATTTATGGGATGTTGTAATTTCCATCTCCACTATTTCTGTACCTCCAGTCCTGACATCCTATGAGCCCTCCCTCTCTTTATTATCTTGGCTTTTACTTTTATCTTCTATTACTTCATCTCTGCTAACTCCTAGCGGCCAGCAAACATGCTTAGTATTAAAATAAATCTTTTCTAACTTGTTACTTTCATGAATCACACTATTAAAAAGAAATATGGGTCTTGAACAATTTGCAACTTGGAATCTGCCCTCTTGGGCTCTCTGAAGACCACATCAAAGCTGGCCATCTTTCTTCAGTCACGTTCCTTCTTTACTTCTCTCAGTATACTTTCCTACTTCTCTGATTGTGCTTTCTTGTCTCCATACCTGACTTTCATTCCTTCTTCTCTTATCCATTCATGGGCATTGCCTAATGTCCTGTCCTGTGAGCTCTTCCCTAATCTTTTTACCTTCTCCCTCAGTGATAAGGTGGCCATACAATTTATTTTTCAAACTTGGACTCTGTTGTCTGAGAGATATGTTAAACTGGATGGGATTCCAGGACAGTAGGAGTAAGCCAGGACTTCAACCTTTCCCCAAATCTTTCAGTCCTGCCTTTTAAACCCTTTCTAGTGGTTCCTACTTGTATGTCAAGGGCTTCAAGCTCCATACATTCTAAATGACGCTTCATATTTTTCTTTCCTTTTCTAACTATTTGTCAACAGAGCTGTCATCTTGCAATGACTGAGACTTGAAAAGTTGGGGTCATTTCTGAGTGCTTTCCATATACACTGCCCATGGCATCAATCTCCAGGTCCATTTATAACGTTTCACTTTCTTCTTCCTTTCCACTTTCAATGCTGCTATTGTAGTTCAGGCCTTTATGTCACTTCAAGCAGGGAGTATTTTGGTAGTCTGATCCTAACCAACTTTTAAAACTGTACTTTGTCCTACTTGTCCCAGAACTCTGGGTACATCTAACTTAGATCCTTTACTCTCTCCTGGTTTGCACAAACTACTTTGGCTTTCAATAGTTTGATTATAATGTGTCGAGGTATGGATGTCTTTGATTTATCCTACTTGAAGTTTGTTGAGATTCTTGGATGTGATTAATAGTTTTTCATCAAATTTGAGAAGTTTTCAACCATTATTTCTTCAAATATTCTTTCCGCTCCTTTCTTCCTCTTTTCTCATTCTGAGACTCCTATTACGTGTATTTGTTATGTTTGATAGTGTTCCATAAGTCTATGAGGTTCTGTTAAATTGTTTTACTCTTTTAAATTTCTGTTCCTCAGACTGGGTGATTTCAATTGACCTATCTTAAAGTTCACTGATTCCTTCTTCTGTTGACTCAAATATGCTGTTAAAGCCCTCTTCTAAAATTTTCAATTATTGTACTTTTCAACTCAAGAATTTCTATATTTTTAAAGAATAATTTCTATCTATTGAAATTTGCATTTGGTGAGACATCCTTTATTTATTTATTTATTTATTTTTCTTTGGTTCTTTAGACATAGGTTCCTTTGGTTTTTGAACATCTTTATAAAAGCTACTTTAAAGTCTTTGTCTTGTAAGGTCAAGATCTGGCTTACTCAAAGATAGTTGGTATTGCCTGCTCCCTGCCTCCCCATCCCCTGTAGGAGCCTTACTTAATCTGTTTCTTTGCATGTCTCATAGTTTTGGTTAAAATTGGGGTATTCAAGATAGTATAATGGGAATTCTGGAAGCCAGATTGCACCCCTTGCTCCCCTGGATTTTTCTTTTTTGTTGTTGTTGTTGCTGCTTCTTTAGTGACTTTTGAACTAATTCTGTAAAGTCAGTATTCACTGAAATATCTGCCCAGTTAGCTTAGTGGTCAAGTAATTAGATTGGACAGAGATTTCCTGAAATGCCTGGCACTAATAAATCGATGCACTAATAAGTCTTTGAGGGGTTCTGTGTATGTATGTTAAAGAATATTTTCAGTGATGGTGAGGCATTTACAACTAACTAAGGTTACTTGCTGCTTGACCAGAGCTTCATGGTCAGCCAGATGTAAGTAATATGCACAATTCTTCATATGGCCTTCTAGACATCCAGAAATAGGTCACAATTCTTCAAAGTTGGCTATGGACATCTCATTCCCCAGCTTTTCCTTTTAAGATTTTTGGTTATCTTCTCATTAACAGTCCCAACTGTTATTGCTTCCTTAGAAAGCTGTAATATCAAATAATTAATGCTGATTTGCTTTTGACCAGTGCCCAAAAGGTAAAGGCTTGCTTTCACTAAACAAGTTCTGAGGTCAAGTAAAGATGAGCCTTGGAAGTGGGGGTATTCAAGTAATAGCCAGACAGGTTGAATAGAGGGATAGGCTTTTGGGAAACCCTAAATTCATTGCACAGCCTCCAGTGGTTGCTAAGCTGCTGGTTTTTCGGGTTATTGTGACCACAAAGCTGTTGGTTTTCAATATTAGTGTAGAGTTTGGGATAGGGTGATAGAAATAGGACAACTTAAAACACAATAAAACTCCCTGTTTCCTATGGAAATTCAGCAACTCTTTTTGAATAAACACTTTTTGTATTGTTACAAGACTTTGACAAATTTCTAGAGTTCTGATAATGATGACTTTTGACAATTTTTGCTAGAATTCTCATTGCTTTTCTGGGAGGAGTGAACTTTTGGAGTTTCTTAGTGTCATGCCTATGTGAGAATTTTTTCTTAGAGTGCTTTGAGTTTCAGTTTCCATGTTATGAGATCCTATTCATCGATTCTGAATTGTTAAACCTTCCTTGACCACAGCAGCTGAAAGTAATTTTTCCTTTTTGAAATTTCCATAATACACTGCATGCACCATTTTCCTGAAGCTTTGTTGTTCATACAAATAACATCCAGAGGACTGGATTCAAGACAGCTAGAGAAGGGTTCAAAGATCTGCATTTTAAACAAGTCCTAGGGAATAATGATGCTAGAGGCTCATGGGCCAAATTTTAAGAAACACTATTCCAAATGGTATTCATAGTACTTACCATATACCGATTTACATTTTTTATATATATAATTTTTTTAAAATTATAATTTAATTTTTGAACATTGGTACTTCTCTACTAAAATAAAAACTCTTTTTGCATAGGAAAAATTGTCCCGAATCATTTGAAACACCAAGGGCCTCAATATTATTGGCAGCCCTCTAAAAGTTTACTGAGTGAATAAAAAAAGTAGGAGCGTTCTTTTCATGGGCAATAAGTTCTCAATTTCAAACTGTGACTGACCAAATAAAATGTTGGTGTTTGGAAGCTGAATGATAAATGAACATCACAGCAATTGCTTTCTTAATCAACAAAGCAGTTAATATTGTAGATATTTGAACTTAGAAAAACTACTTCAATTGTTTTCACAAATTGTGTTCTTGAGAAGTGCTAAGTACTTAAACTCCAGCAAAATGCATAAATGAAGAAACTTTCACCTCAGATGCTTTGGGAAAGAAGAGGAAAAACACTGAACTCCAGAAAGATATATGCAGATTTAGGTTTAGGCTAAATATCAATTTAAGTTAAATTGTCATCATTCATCTTTTTAGTCTCAAAGCTGATAATTTACAGATTTCTCTACTTTCTTTGCCATGTGGCCATCTGCATATTGTGCACAAAATAGGCATGAACTGGGGAGTTTGGTGGTTCAGACACAGATGGTGATGTTATCCTTGGTCTCTGATGATCTCTGTGGTCCTGTGGTGTGAGGTGATTTCCTGATTGGTGAATTAATATTCTCTTACCCAGAGAAACTATGAGATGTTAAAGGACTCTCGGGGAAGAGAAAGGTACAGTAGGATGTTAGACCATATGGGCACAATTCCAATTTTCTGCCAGAAATAATAGATTAAGTTGTGAGCTCAGCAAGTCTTTAGTAGAATTCAGTTAATTGTCCTTCTCCAAATGAAAGGAGAAAGAGGTTAGGTAATTACAAGTTCTCTAAGTGCATTCTGTAAATAGATATTAGCGTTAAAATATTTAAGAAGATAGCAGTAAAAAATACTTGATCAATCATAGTTTGAAATTGAATTAAAAATGTTTCTGAGTTGTATTTATACCATATACATTTATTAGAAATAGTGGATCTCAATTGCAGCATTCAGGAAACAGAGTGACATCATGGGGAGTGTCCTCTTCCCTTCCCTCCATCCCTTCCCCTTCCCTCCCTTCCCTTCTCTTCCCTTCCCTTCCTTTCCCTTCCCTTTCCTTCTCTTCTTTTCTCTTCATTTCTCTTTCTCTCCAAAAAGGTTTATTTAGGTCTAATTGATATATAATAAGCTGCATGCTTTAAAAATACATAGTATGATATCTTGACATATCATTCCACCAAGGAAACTATCATTGCAATCAAGGTAATAAACATATCCACCTCTCCTAAAATTTCCCTGTGTTCCTTTGTAATCTTTCCCAATCATTCCTTCCTGAATTCCCATACCAAAAAGCCACTGATCTGCTTTCTATCAGTATAGATTAGTTTGTATTTTCTAGAACTTTACATAAATAGAATAACACAGTTTACATTTTTTATGGGTCTGGATTCTTTTATTCTGTATAATTATTTTGAGATTAATTACGTTGTAGAGTTTATAAATAGCTCATTCCTTTTTACTGCTGAGTAGTATTCTATTCCATTGTATGGATGTACCACAGTTTGTTTATCCAGTCACCTGCTGATGGACATTTGTGTTGTTTCCAGTCTTTGGCTTTACAGATAAAGAACATTCATGTACAAGTGTTTGTGCACTTCCATTTTTATTGGATAAATACATAGGGATAGAATGCTGGATCATATGCTACGTAGATGTTTAACTTTTTAAGAAATTGCCAAACTGTTTTTATATGTGGTTGTACCATTTTACACCCCCTACAGCAGTGAAAGAGAGTTCTAGCTTCTCTATATCCTTGTAAACACTTGATATAGCCTGACTTCAAAATTTTAGCCATTCAGTAAATAATATAATGATGTTAAACATCTTCTCATGTGTTTGCTTGCCATCTGTATATCTTCTTTGATGATATACAGTGTCTCTTCATATATTTTGCCCATTTAAAAAAATTGGGTTGTT
The DNA here is from genome assembly GCA_004026885.1 of Lyroderma lyra. Classification (NCBI taxonomy): domain Eukaryota; kingdom Metazoa; phylum Chordata; class Mammalia; order Chiroptera; family Megadermatidae; genus Lyroderma; species Lyroderma lyra. The sequence continues at coordinate 33,328 of PVJL010010087.1, read as the reverse complement.
CATTTTCTTAAGAGTTGAGTTTTGAGAATTCACTATATATTACAGATAAAAGTCTTCCAATATCTGCTTTGCAAATATTTCTTTCCAATCTGTAGCTTGTCTTCATTCTCTTTACAGTATCTTTTGAAGAGCATAAGGTTTAATTTTTATGAAATACAATTTATTTTGCTTTTGATTTTTAAAAATTCATTCTTTTGGGGTATAGAATCTATGTTGACAGTTTTCTTTTTTCAGTATTTTCGGTGTTACTTCATTGACTTCTTGCTTGTATTATCTGAAAGAGGAATCTCTTGTCATCTTCATCTTTATTCCCCTCTATCTTATGTGTCCTTTTTCTATGATTTGAAGATTTTTCTCTTTATCGCCAGTTTTGAGCAATTTGATTAATTGCTTAATATAGTTTTCTTCATATTTGTTATATTTTGGATTTATTAAACTTGTTGGATCTGTGAGTTGGTATTTTCATCAGATTTGGAAAAATTTTGTCTATTATTTAAAAAAATATTTTTTCTGTACCCTGTTTCCCCTTGAAGGACTCCACTTAAAGCTTTCCCACAGATCTCTGAGGCTCTGTTCCTTTTACAAAATTTACTTTTCTCTCTGTGTTTTATCTTGGATAGTTTCTATTCCACTGTTTTCAAGTTTACCAAATCTTTTCTTCTGCGATCTCTAAATTGTCATTAACTCTATCCAGTGTAGTTTTTATCTCATTGTTGCATGCATCTATAGAAATTCCATTTGGATCTGTTTATATTTCTATGTATCTATTTAACATTTTGACCACATGGAATACAGTTATAGTAACTGTTTTAATGTTTGTCTGCTAATTCTAATATCTGTGTCAGTTCTGATTTGGTTTTCCTTGTCATTTTTGGTTGTATTTTCTTAGTTATTTGCATGTCTAGTAATTTTCTGATTAGATAGACGACATTGTGAATTTTGCCTTGTAACATACTGAATATTTTTGTGTTACTATTAATATTCTTGAGCTTTGTGCATGGGCACAGTTAAGGTATTTAAAAACATTTTATTTTTTTAGGTTTTGTTTTAAGGCTTATTTTGTGGGGCAGAGCACCATTTCATCTAGGGCTAATTATTTCCCATTATTGATGCAGGTCACATCTGTGTATTCTACCTAGTGCCCCGTGAATCATGAGGTCTTCCAGGCTGGCTGGTGGGAACAGCTGGGTATCATTACCTTTAATCATTTCAGGTGGTCTCCCATGTAATTTCTGTAAGTATATTCACTGATCAGTACTCAATGGAATACATAGCTTCAGATATCCCCTTCAGCTATCTGAAGCTATGTCTCTGTGCATCTCTCTCTTCGCCAATACTCTGCTTTGAATTCTAGCTGTCTTTGTCTCTCCTTAATCTCAGATCTATGTCCTTGTCTCAGGTTGTCTGCTGGGTGCTGTCAGGATTCCCCCTACCTAAGTTGTGTCTTGGAAACTCTTTCAGGCAGTAAGCTGGAGCAATCATAGTGTTCGCCTCATTTGTTTTCTGTTTTCCAGGGATCATTGTTCTTTGTTGCTTGTGTGCTATGTCTTGAAAACCATTATTTCATATAATTGTCCATTTTGGGGGTTATTTTAAGTGGGAAAGTAAATCTAGTTCTGCTGCCCAATCTTGGCCAGCAGTGGAAGTCTCCTGGAAGTGTTTTAAACACCAACTTGTTTCATTAATATTGTGACTGAGCTTTGCAGACCAAGTTACCTGTGGTTCATAAATAGGCTTTTCTTCTTTCAAAAAATATTCCAGTAATGTGTTACTTTTATAATTTCACATCCATGATTATACTGGTATTTTCTTGCCTTAATTTTAAATAAATTTGCTCTTTAGTAGGGTGCCAGTTGACTGGATTCCATTTTTAATTGGAAAGATGTAATTGTGGCCATTCTGAGAAGAACATTACTTTTTCAGAAGAACATCAATGTTTCAGTTCTATTTAACATGTGGGAGTGAAAGTCTATTCAACATATGGCCTGCTTGAAAGAGTTTACCTGTTATTAGATCATGGTCAATTACCCACTGGTTTAAATTAGTCCAAAATTTGTTTGAATTTGTCTTTATTGGTTATTTCATGTTGTTCCTGAGAAGATAAAATAAATATATGATATGTTTGTATTGTGAGAATGATAAAAGAATAAGAGCATCAGAGTGGAACTCAGGAGAGCTGGTTTCTACATTCGCTTCTGCCATTAATTAACCACTAACCTTGTGTAGATCACTGGATTTCTTCTTTCTCAATGAAGTTGATTACTAATTTTTAACACCTCTTCCAGTGTAAACATTCTAGGAGATATCAACAGCTTTTAGATTCATGATTCAGAGAACAGATTTTGAAGAAGGATACGTAATAACAAAATTAAGTACTATTTTGACATGGTCATGAACATGCACTAATTCCTTGAGAGAAGATCAAAATGATGGTCACTTGAAGCTGTGAGAAAAATTGAGTGATAACAACAGAGAAACCTACCAATAAACAAAACCTCTTTATTGAAAACAAGCCTCTGGTTAGATATTATATTTCATAAAAAGACGAATTGGAAGTAGCAGACTAGTGCCATAGTTTTTTTGTTTACATTATTGTAGGATGCCAGAACTTACATGCAAAGTATTCACCTATTAGTATTACTAATATAGGCCAAGTCCCCCTTCCTATTGAAAAAACTTTTTTTTGAGGTGAAACATACCTTTAATAAAGTGGGTAGAGCACATAGTCTTAAGTGTACAGCCTGAAAATGTACACACCCACATGCCCATCACTCTAATCAAGAGGGGGAACATATTTTATCATAGTTTCTTTTTCCCTCTTTCTAATTACTTTTCCTCCATTTCCACCACCTATACCAGAGGTAACCATTCCTCCAGTTCTATCACTACTAATTTGAGGTTTATATGGACATAACCAGGAAGAACATTTTCTTTTGGGTCTGGCTTTGTTCACTGAATATTACCCACCGTGTGGTATGTTTTTTTAATGGCTGTTTAGAGTTCCATTGTATGAATATACCATAATTTATTTATATATTTACCTGATGATGGGCATTTGAGACATTTTCAGTTTTTGGCTGTTATGGTTATGGACATTCTTTTACATGTCTTGTGGTGGACATATGCACTCATTTCTCTTGGGTATATAGCCAATGGAGTAATTGCCATAGGGCAGGTGTATGTTTAGCTTTAGTAAGTACTGGGATGGGCCTGATTTGAGGTCTTAAGAAGCTTTGGAATTTTCATTTTCTGAGAGAAAGAATCATTCTGAAAGAACCACAGAATCAGAAGATGGGAAGTGGGGTCTAAAGAAGAGATGTAGAGTGATTTAGTTTAGACTCAGTGTACCCTGGGTTGTTAGATGATGATAGGTTGGGGGACCAGGCCAGGCAGGCAGGAAGGTCACACCTGTGGGGAATGCCAGCTTGGATCACCCAAGGGAGCACAGGAAATAGGTGGGGCTTATTTCTAATGTGGGCCTATATAATGATTTTATAAATACATACATATATACATACATAAGGTAAATAGACAAAATTAGAACCATCAGCCTCAAGGGGTTAAAATGGTCAGTTAAAATTTAGAAACTAGTTAGTCTTTCCAAACCATTTCTCCTTGATAACTGTACCAGGCAAGTAGGTTTATAGCTACTCCAAATTTGCTATACAAAATTTAATTAGAAATTAGGTCCAAGATTTACTATATTTAAAAGAGATACCAAGGATTATAGCACACAAAAAATTGTTTGCATAATTCTTTCTCATCTACAAATACTACAAAAATCAGAGAGGAGGACTTTCCTGTGGAAATTCCTCTAGATCGAAAAGCCTGGAGGAAGGATTGATTCTTTTTAGAGTCTGCACTTGCTGTACCCAGGAGGCGGATAACTCACCATAAAGGGAGGGATGGGAGCTTGATGTAAGATGGTTTTTACAAAGAAAAATATAGCCTCTTTCGCCCTCAGATTTGTGGCACACAATGGGAGAAATACATGGTTAAATGTGCAAAATTGTTTTGGGAAGTACTCTTATGTAGAATTGGCTTGGTGTCATATTTTTTTCTAAAGCAATTTCTAAGAAATACTATTTTATTATTTTTTCTCAAATGTTGATTGATGGTCTATGAAAAAAAGGTTGTTTTGTTGCCAAATGTTTGTGCCTCTTGGTGTTAATCAGGTGTGCTTGCTGCAGAGCTTCTCAAAGCCTTGCTATGTTGATATACATGTGCTTCTCCAAGAGGGTTGCACAGTATGAGGCCATTTCTAAGCTTGTTTAAATACAGGACCATGTTTTCTTGGAGTGTCTCTTGGAGTTGTTGCTCCGCAGAATACATGTTAAGAAAAGTTGTGTTAGAGTTACATGAAAATGAAGACTTTAGGTTGTTTTTTTCGAACACTCCACCAAAAGCCTTCCCAGTTAGGGCCCAGGAAATTTTCTTTTCTTCCTAATTTACTTTTCTAATTTTCTTCTCCAATTATTCTTCAAGTCCTTGCCAAACAGAAATTCTGAATCAAGCACTTGATATGTACTATGCAGTTAAAGAGAAGCAAGATATTTGTTTGGCCTGGGTCTCAGTTTATTCATCTGTGAAGTGAGAAGGTTGGATTATGACAGATAATGTCTCTTCCAGCTTTTTAATTCTGTGCTTTTTTTTTTTTTGATTCAAAAAGAACAGTCTCTGGCCCCATGGTGCTAACTGTCCAGCTTGGGGTACAAGGCTAATAATGCAAATGACATAACTAGCAAGCAGTTCAAAGTGGCACATATCTCTGTGCCTAATTGCATGGTGCAGATTAGAGGGAGGGTCTAAGTCCAGAGAGAGGAAACCAATGAAGCTGGAACACTTATAGCTCTCTCTTTTTTTTCCTTGCTGCATTAGGCACTCAACAGAGCCCCTAAAACAATCATTTATTGAGCACATATTTGGCCATAGAGATATATGTAAAATGCATTTACTACATGTAAAGACTTTGTTCCATGTCTAGTTAAGCTCACTTAATAACAGGACAGAGGTTAGCTAAAATGTAAGCTTAATGAAAACACCTATGTCAATGTACGCATTTAATACTTATTAAAATAATCATTAGGTCACTAATGCCTTTTGCAGAACTCAAAGACTTGAACTAAAAGATATTTTAGGCTGAAGGCACAAATAGGATGCTAGAATGTTAGAACTAGAAAAATCTTCTAAGATCCTCTAGGTCAGGAGTCAGCAAAGTTCTGCAAAGGGCCAGATGATAAATAATTTAGGCTTTGCAGGCCATTAGATCCCTGCTGCAAATATTTAACTTTAGCTTTGTCGTGCAAAAGCAGACACAGACAATATGTAATAATTGGGCATTGCTGTGTTCCAATAAAACTTTATACAAAGGCTATCTGGAAATTATCCAGCCATATAATATGATAAATAGAGGCATTTATGGCTGAATGTTTTCTGGATAGCCCTTGTATACAAAAATAAGAGGCTGGTTGGATTTGGCCTGTGGACTATAGTTGCCACACCTTGATCTGGATGAAGACCAGAGTAGTAAAGGGGTTTGATCAAGATCCTATAGTGCTATAGGCTGAATTATGTACCCCTCCTCCCAAATTTATATGTTGAAGCTCTAACCCCAATGTGACTGTATTTGGAGATAGGGCCTACAGGAGGTAATTAAGGTTAAATAAGGTTATATGATAAGATTAGTGTCTTTATAAGAAGAGACACAAGAATGCTCTCATTCTCTCTCTCTCTCTCTCTCTCTCTCTGTTCCCTCCCTCTCTCTACCATGTAAAAACACAGTGAGAAGGTGGCTTTGAAATAGAACACATATATAGTGGTCTCTGTGTCACTCTGTCCCTGGTTCTTGGCAGAGAGCTCCTAAATCTCTTGGAATTTTCTGGGTGATAGCAGTGTCTTTTCCTTTTTTTTTTTCCCTAATGAGGTGACTCGTGGGGAGCTTCTGAATGGGGGTGTTGGTCATCAGAAAGACCAAGTCATGACTAGAAGTTTGGAATTTTCAGTCCCACATCCCATGCTCTGGAGAGGTGAGAAGGGCTGGAAATTCAGTTACTAACATAATGTGTATGTGATGAAGTCTCCATAATTATCCAAAAAGTATGTTCACTGAGCTTCCAGGTTGCTGAACATATCCACATACCAGGAGGGTGGTGTACTCTGACTTTATGAGGATGGAAGCTCTTGGGACCCTTCCAGACCTCACCTATGTATCTCTTCATCTGACTGTTTATTTGTATCCTTTAAAATACTAAATTGGCAGTAATAAGTAAACTGTGTTCCTTGGTTTTGTGAACCACTCTAGCAAATTATCAAACCTGAGGAGTGTACAGCAGGAACTTCTGATTGTAGATGAGTCAGATAGAAGTTGTGAGTAACCTGGGGACCTACTACTTGTAATTGGTATCTGAAGCGGAAGGCAGTAAATAGTGTATTTATTCTTACATGTTCAAACTTCAGTCGCCTTCAAAGTGTTTTCCATTCGATGCAATATTGCTATCAAGACGCTTTTCCCACTGCTCAAAACAGTTTCTGAACTTGTCAGTTTTGATACCCTTTAGAGCTTCTGCCATTTTTTGTTTGTTGGTTTTACCTCTTCCACATTGGCAAAATGTTTTTCCCATTGAGTATTTTTTTTCATCTGGGGAAACAAACAAACAAAAATGTCACTTGAATAGGGAGGGTGGGGGCACTGGGTCATGCTGTTTTTGGTAAGGTATTGTATTGTCATGGTGGAAGAGCCAGTCATCTGTCACAACTTGGGATGTTCCTTCTGCAAATTGTGATGCAACCTTCTCACAACTTCCAGATAAAAACTTTGGTTGATGGTTTGAACTGGAAGAACAAATTCTGAGTGCACAATCCCTCTCACATCAAAGAAAGATAATTCTGGTTTTATTTTTGCTCCCTCTGCCATGTTTACTTGTCTGTTTCTCCCTATCATATGGAAGTTGTATGAGAATAGGAGCTGGGGCTGTCTTGTTCAGTGCTTTATCATTAGTTCCTATTTTGGTGTCTGTTTAATGTGGAGGTGCTCAGTAAGATTCTGTTGAGTGACTAAATTCTATTGGGCATTGGGAAACACCGATGAGTATTGAGGACGAATTTAAATCTTAAGGGCTGCAAGTGTTAGAATTTAGAGAAATGTTGGTGCTCTGAAGAGGAATAGGACGTGGAGGACAAGTTCTGTGCAGACATACTGAGACCAAATACTTCCAAAAAGTTCAGTAGAAGCACCCAGCCCTCTTTAACCTATTAATAACTGAGCTACTGTATTAATTAAACCGCTTCTTTCTTATGTAAAACATATGCAAATGCCTCCAGAAAGAGTATAGCTAAAAGGCTACTGTCTAGTACTCCTGGGTATTGCTGTTGCTAACTGGTGAGTTTTATGTAAAAACAATATAAGCTCCCTTTTTGAAAAAGAAAATATAGAATATGAAGCATGAGTCTCCTTTTAGAAGGAAATCATCTTTAATTTAAGGAAAACTAGTAAACAAGGTACTCGGACCTAAAATCGTTTAGTTCCTGTGTACTATTACATTGGGTTTATCACCTAATAAACCAAATGAAGGGATTTGGATGGCTGAACAATCAACCAAGATGAAGATTTTTGAGAAAGATTAAAATTTGACTATATTCTCTGTTCTCAACCATAAGAACATAGATTTTTCTTCCATTCACTATAGAGAGATAAGGACTCTCTTGCTCTCAAATTATCTTGTTACAACGTATTTTAATCATTGAAGAAAATCATAAAACATGACTAGGGTAGGAGATAATTGTGAGTAGTAAATTTTACCCACTTTAATCCATTTGGATATAACTGAATCTAAAATAAACTTTCTAGCAACAATATAGAGAAATGACCAAAAAGCAAAAGGTGAGTTGTAATTGGAATCCTTAATAACATCAGTCAGTAAAATTATTACTAAGGGTAATGTCTGAGAGTTTACTTCCTATATTTGCTTCTAGGAGTTTTATTGTTTCAGTTCTTACATTTAAGTCTTTAATTTATTTTGTGTTTCTTTTTGTATATGGTGTAAGAAGGTGGTCTAGTTTCATTTTTTTGGCATATATGTGTCCAATTTTTCCAGCACCATTATTGACTGTCTTTATCTCAATATAAATTCTTGCTTCCTTTGTCATAGATTAACTGACCTTATAGACACGGATTTACTTCTGGGCTCCCTATTCTGTTCCTTTGAGCTATGTGTTTTTATGCCAATACCATGCTGTTTTGATTACTATAGACTTGCAGTGTTATTTGATATCAGGTAGCATGATACCTGCAGCTTTATTCTTTCTCAGGATTGCCATGGCTATTCTAGGTCTTATATGGTTCCATATAAATTTTAGGGTTATTTATTCTAGTTTTGTGAAAAATGCCATTGGTATTTTGATAAGGATTGTACTGAATCTATAGATTGCTTTGGGTAGCATGGACATTTGAACTATTTTGATTTTTCCTATTCATGTGCATGGTATTTCCATTTATTTGTATCTTCTTTTATTTCTTTCTTCAATGTCTTATCATTTTCTGAGTATAGGTCTTTAATTCCTTGGTTAAATTTATTCCTAGATATGTTATTTTTTTGATGCAATTGTAAATGGGATTATTTTCTTAATTTCTCTTTCTGCTAGTTTGTTATTGGTGTATAAAAATGTAACTGATTTATGATTATTAATTTTGTATTCTGATACTTTACTAAATTCATTTATCAGTTCCAAAGTTTTTTGGTGGAATCTTTGGGGCTCTCTTTATATAGTATCATGTCATCTGCAAATAATGATAATTTTACTTTTTTATTTTATATTTAGATACCTTTCATTTCTCTTTCTTTTCTGATTGCCATGGCTAGGACTTTCAGTACTATGTTGAATAAAAGTGGTAAAAGTGGTCATCCTTGTCTTGTTCCTGATATTAAGGAGAATGCTTTCATCTTTCCCTCATTGAGTGTGGATTAGCTGTGAGTTTGTCATATATGGTCTTTATTATGTTGACATGTATTTTCTCTATTCCCACTTTGCTGAGAGTTTTTATCATAAATGGATGCCGGATTTTGTCAAATGATTTTTCTGCATCTATAGTTGTGATGAAATAATTTTTATTTTTCATTTTATGTAGTGTATCATGTAAATTGACCTGCAGATATTGAACCAATTTTACATACCAGGAATGAATCCCACTTAATCATGGTGTGTGATCTTCTTAATGTATTGCTGAATTTAGTTTGCTAATATTTTGTTGAGGATTTTTGCATCTGGGTTCATTAGGAATATTGACCTATAGTTTTATTTATTTATTTTTGTAATGTCTTTATCTGGTTTTGGAATCAGGATAATGGTGGCATTGTAAAATGAGCTTGGGATCCTTTCCTCTTTTTGGATTGTTTGGAGTAGTTTGAGGAGAATAGGTGTTGATTCTTTTTTGAATGCTTGGTGAAATTCACCTGTGAAGCCATGTGGTTCAGGACTTCTGTTTTTTTGGGAGCTTGTTGATTACTGATTCAATTTCATTGGTAGTAATTGATCTGTTCAGGTTTTCTGTTTCTTCTTGAGTCAGCCTTGGAAGGTTGTATGCTTGTAGGAATATATCCATTTCCTCCACATTGTTCAGTTTGTTGGCATATAGTTGCTCATAGTATTTTCTTATAATTTTTTGTATTTCTGTGGTGTCAGTTGTCACTTCTCTGTTTAATTTCTGATTTTATTTATTTAGGTCCTCTCTCTTTTTTTTATTGATGAGTCTGCTTAAAAGTTTGTCGATTTTGTTTATCTTTTCAAAAAACCAGCTCTTGGTTTCACATATCTAGCGTATTGTCTTTTTAGTCTCAATTCATTTATTTCTGCTCTGATCTTTATTATTTCTTTCCTTGTAATCACTTTGGGCTTCATTTGATGTTCTTTTTTCAGTTCCCTGAGGTGTAAAGTTAGACTGTTCACTTGAAGTTTTTCTTGTTTCTTTAGGTAGGCCTGCATTGCTATGAATTTTCCTTTGAAGACTACTTTCATTATTTCCCGTAGATTTTGGGTTATTGTATTTTCATTTTCATTCGTCTTAAGATATCTCTTGATTTCTTTCTTGATCTCATTGTTGAATCATTCATTATTTAGTAGCATGTTATTTAGGCTCCATGTGTTTGTGTGTTTTTCAGTTTTTTTCTTATAATTGGTTATTCCTAGTTTCATACTATTGTGGTCAGAGAATATGCTTGATGTGATTTCAATCTTCTTAAATTTATTGAGATTTTTTTTGTGACCTAACATGTGGTCTGTCTTAGAAAATGTTCCATGTGCACTTCTGCTGCTTTGGGGTAAAATGCCCTAAAAATATCAATTAAATTTATCTGGTCTAGTGTATCATTTAGGGTCGCTATTTCTGTATTGGTTTTCTGTCCAAAAAATGTGTCTTGGTGTTGGTTGGGTGTTAAAGTCCCTTACTATGATTGTGTTACTATTGATCTCTGCCTATATATTGGTGAATATTTGTTTTATATATTTAGGTGCTCCAATGTTGGGTGCATAAATATTTAATAGGGTGATGTCCTCTTGTTAGATTGATTCCTTTATCATTATGTAATGCCCTTCTTTGTCTCTTATTATGGCCTTTGTTTTAAAGTCTCTTTTGTCCAATATAAGTATTGCTACTCCAGCTTTTTTCTCATTTCCATTTGCATGAAATATCTTTTTCTATTACTTTTAGACTATGTGAGTCTTTCCATCTGAGGTGGGTCTCTTGTAAAGAACATATGACTTTTATCTTGTTTTCTTGTCTATTCAACTACTCTATGTCTTTTGATTAGAGTATTTAATCCTTTTACATTTAAAGTGATTATTGGTAGATGCATAGTTGGTTATTGCCATTTTATTATTCATATTTCTGGTCTTTATTTGTTTATTTTCTCTTTTCTTCTACTGAAAGAAGTACTTTTAGCATTTCTTGTAACATTGTCTTGGTGGTAGTGAATTCCCTTCACTTTTCCTATTCTGGGAAGCTCTTTATCTCTCCTTCAATTTTAAATGATAACCTTACTAGGTAGAGTAGTCTTGATTGTAGGCCCTTAGTTTTCATTACTTTGAATATTTCCTGCCATTTCCTTTTGGCCTGCAAAGTTTCTGCTGAGAAACCTGCTGATAGTCTTATGGGAGCTCCCTTGCAAGTAAATAGTTTTCTTTCTTTTGCTGCTTTTAGGATTCTCTCTTTGTCTTTAATTTTTGCCATTTTAATCATAAGGTGTCTTAATGTGGGCCTATTTGGGTTCATCTTGATTGGGACTCTCTATGCTTCCTGGACTTGTATGGCTATTTCCTTCACCATTTTAGGAAAGTTTTTAGTCATTATTTCTTCAAATAGGTTCTTGATCTTTTGCCTTCTCTCTTTTCCATCTGGTACTCCTATGATGTAAATATTGTTACAGTTGATGTTGTTCCAAAGGTCCCTTAAATTATCTTCATTTCTTAAAATTCTTTTTTATTTTTGTTGTTCTGATTGGATGTTTTCTGCTACCTTGTCTTCTAAATTGCTGATTTGTTCTGCTTTACCTAATCTACTATAGATTCCTTCTAGAGTATTCTTCATTTCAGTTATTGTATTTTTTTATTTCTTACTGGTTCTTTTTAATAGTTTCTGTGTTCTTCTTTATGCTTGCTATTTCTTTGTTGAAATTTCTCACTAAGTTCCTTAAGCATTCCTATAGCTGGTGTTTTATACTCTGTCTCTGGTAGCTTAGTTGCCTCCATTTTGTTTAGTTCTATTTATGGAGGTTTCTTCTGTTCTTTTATTTGGGATATGTTTCTTTATTTCCTCATTCTGGCTGCCTCTCTGTGTTTGCTTCTATGTACTAGATAGAATTTTTATATCTCTCAGTCTTTGTTGGATGTCCTGGTATTGGATGTCCTGGTATGGGTCTGGTGTGGTTTAATGGCACAATCTCCCTGGAGTTTTCCTTAAGTGTGCAGTCTATGTTCTGTTGTAGTTGAGCCTTGATTGCTTTTGGTGTATCAGTAGGTGGGATTGATTCACCTGCTGACTGATTGTGAGAACAGGCTACATCCACATTTTATGAGCTGCTGTGTGGTGGCATTCAAAGGGGGATTTGTCCCAGTGGGCTCTTTTGCCTATTGAGGCACCTCTTTGATTTGCCACTTGTGGGGGTAGCCAGGTAGTGCTCTGGTATGTGCCAAAGCTGGCCTCTGGATATATTGTTTCTGGTGTTTTTTGGGAGGGACTCCATGCAGGTCCATTTTAGCCATGGGGGACTGGCCTGTGGCTACCTGGTAGGAGCCGCAAAGCTATATGTGGTTGGCTGCTGTCTGTGCTAGACCTGGAGACATGTGATGGTGGCCTAGCTGTGAACTGAGGCTGGCTGCCACCAGTATTGGGCCTGGGGCAGCTGAGCAAAAGGCTCAGAATCCCTTAGACCTATTGCTACCTGCCAACTGCCTGTAAGGCTCAGCTGTTGAGCATTCTTAGGCGCATGAGCCAGGATGGATGACCTGGTGTTGAGATTACGTTTAGTGATGTAGCCCTAGCTGGGCAGGTGGTGTCCCATGGAGACAGGAGTTGTGGCCAGTGGTTTTATAAGTTTAATGCAGATCCAGTTCTTGGGCCAGTACCCAGCCTGTGACCACTTTGCAAAATGCCCTGAAAACACTACTGCCAGCCACTACTCACCTTGGGGCAGCACTTGGCCTATGACCACCTCGCAAAATAGCCTGAGAACACCACAGCCAGCCACCACATGCCTTGGGCTTGCAAATCCCTGAGAGCTGCCCAAGAGAAGTCGTGGTGCAGATTGTGGCTCATTGCTCACTACCCAAACTTCACTGGGCTGCCATGGGGCATCTGGTGTTGTAAAAGGCTCTCATAGCTTGTGGGCAGGGCTGGCTACTTAGTAGCTGAGAGTGCCCCTGGCACTGCAGCCCCTGATGGGCAGGGCAGGGTTCCAGGGAGTTATGGGATGTGGGCAGTGATTTTTACAAAGTTAATGCAGTTTTGGTTCTTGTACTGGAGTCATGCCTGTGGCCACTTTGCAAAAACACCCTGAGAACACTGTGGCCAGCCACTGCTCACCATAGGCCCACAGGTCCCCAAAAGCTGCTCAAGAGAGGCTACAATGCAGGGTGTGACTGGCTGCTCACCACCAAAATTTCCTGGGGGTGCTAAGGCCGCACAATCTTCTGCAACTTGTGGTGTGGGGCTGATCACTCAGCTACTGAGATTACCCTGGCCGATGTAGTACTAGCTGTGCACCAAGATAGTGTGCATGCGTGGATTTCACCTAACCAATGTGGCCTAAAATTTGGCCATTGGGGGAAGGTTCAACATAGAAAAGATGGCACCCTCCTGAGGGCTGCATGTGAGGCAGACTCTACACAAGGACAATGATCCATGCAGTCCTTACCCCAAAACCACACAACTCAGTCTTTCTCCATATGTCTCCGGTGCCTCTAAAGTTGCTGCCCCTCCACTGGAGACTTGGCGAATCCTTTCAAGGAGGTGTCTGGGTTTCTAGCTGCCTTACTTCTCACTGAGATTGACATAGAATCCTCACTGATTTTTATGGCCAGATGTTGTGGGAATTTCTCTTCCTAGCACAGGACCCTTGGGCTAGGAAGCCCGGTGTGGGGCTGGGATCCCTCCCTTTTCAGGGAGGACCTCCACCACTAAGGTGTCTTTCCCAGTGTTTAACCACTATCTGTGGGTTTGGAGTCAGTCTTGAGTCTCTGCCCCTCATACCAGTCTCAATGTGGCCTTTTTTATATCCTTAGTTATAGAGGTTCTGTTCAGATAGTCTTCAAATAATTCTGGAGGTTGATTGTTCTATAATTGATTTGTAATTTTGATGTGATCCTGGAAACTAGTAGGCATAGCATTTACCTACCATCTGGGACTACTCCTCTCCATTCCTTTTGATGTGTGATATTCTGCACTGGTTCTGGTGGTCCACACAGTTCTTTGCTTCCTTGTATTCTTTATCAAGCAGCCATTTTTGTCAGGCATCCTTTAAGACCATGAGCAATATTTTTTAATGGACATCAGTCAGATGGGAGGGGTCTCTGAACCAGGGCCTGCTATCTTTTCCCAACCAAACAAATCTTGGATGTGTTTGACTGAAGCTTGCTTTACTCTTCTATCTCGGTTAATTGTTGCCCACTGAATTTATCAGCTAATTCTCCTAGAGATGATCCATAGCCTTTTAGTTACAGAGATGAGCAAAAAATGTTGCCGTGGTTGAGAAGGTCATTACGGTAACAACAGAGATGTCTTTGAGTGAAAATACAGACAAACCCAGTGCAAAGTATGTAAGGTCCTGGACTCAAGATTTAGGATGAAGCTGAAAGAAATCCTCAGGGGTTCGTCATAACAATTTTTTCATTTATGTTCAGAAAGAGGTGGCAAAGGGTAAGATGCAACAGCTCTTGGTCTTCTTTTACCTCTTTTCAAGGGAGAGCTGCGTACCTCAGAGAAGTTGCTACAATAGCAATGGCAAGAAGTGCCACATGGGACAAAATAATGAGAGTCCTGGCAGTGAGTGTCCTTAGAGAGCTTGTGGCCTGGATGAGAGAACTAAGTCAGCTCTGGTGCTAAGAAGGTGGTTTCTAATTTTTCTTGTTTTTACAATAATCTTTATGAACATCTTTGTTAGGTAAGAAGTATTTAGAAAGACATAAATGCTCAATCTATTTTTTATATGAACACTCAAATTCTTTTTCTCTGTTTCTCTTTTTAAAAAATTGTATTGTTTACAAAACACAGCCAGTCCTTGGGCAGAGTCTTGAAGAGGTCAACCTAGCGGGCAGAGTTCTAAGAGTCTGTGGAATTGGCACTGGGTTTCAGGCTGCTTTTCCACGTCAGCAGTGACATGCTAGGCTGAGGGCTCTGTTTGTGCCTTACTCAGGACTTCAGGTCTCATTTCTCATTGTTGCTGCAAGTTCAACAAGAGGCAGCATAATCAGAATGGAAACAGGTACTTGGGACTTATATCAGGCATGAACAGGAGTAAAGTGTGTGTACAGTTACAGGTGGTGGTATTCTCACAATGCTGTAGATTGATGGAAGACCTTGCTGACCATGTTATTATTCATGGCAACAATTTTCTGTAGTTAATTATTTATTACATTATTTTCCCTTGTGGATGTAATGGGACAAGAATCTTTATATAAGGGTGTCCTTCTACCTTATATAAGGGAAGCATTTTAACCAGTTAAAGATAATTGCTATCATTAAATATTGATTGAGCATTTAAAAAATTTTCTAGAAGTAGAAATGAAGGGGGCAACTGTGGGAAATATAACTGATGTGACCTGAAATTTCCATCCAGTGAGCACCAGGCCTCAAAGGGGAAGAAATTTATCTGAAACGAGGATGCCTTCCTTTTTCATTTTTAATAGTAGACCTCCCAGGTGCTACTTATTGCTTGAGATGTGAGAGAAAGGAGACATTTTGTAAGGCAGAAATGAAGAAAGAACTAGCGCTGTGAATATCAAGCCAGAGTATAGCTGTGTGTTCTCTAACTGGGGCTCATTGCCCAGAATAGTGCAGAGGGAAAGTGCCAGCTGGCTTCTGCAATAGGAATGAAGCTAATTAGAAGGCAAAGGTCTCTGACTTCACTACCTAGAATGGAGTCTCAGACTTGAATGACTAAATCTGAAACAATGGCAGGCCCAGGATAGATAAAAGAAAAGGAAATTGTGAGCTGGAGTCAACCTTGACTGTAGCAGGTGTAGGAACAGAGTAGTCAAATGATAGAGCCCCCTTCTGCAGGGCCTCGGCTTGCCTGAAGAAAAGCACATGCTCTGTATAAAAATAAAATGGGAGTTCCCTGGTGGTGTAGTGGCTTAAGGCTTCAGCGCTGGTGCTGTCAATGCTGCGGCCTGGGTTCGATTCCCAGTCAGGAAGCTACCCACATATCAAAAAGAAAAAAAAATATATAATGAATTTATTCATTCACTTCCTTTTTCCAAAAAAGGGTGTGAAGGGGTTAATGGAACATTAAATGTGAGCTTAAGTGAAGGAAAATCACTTACAAAAGGGTAAAGTGGCATCTGAAGGAGGAGATTGTGCACATGGAATGAAGAAGGGGATGGATGTGTCTCCTTGCCTTTAGTGATGGCGTGCATGGTGGCAGTGGGAAACTATTTAACGGATGATTGCAGTGTGTGTGTGTGTGTGTGTGTGTGTGTGTGTGTGTGTGCTTGTAGGAGTGGTTCACAGCAATCTCCTGTCATTGGGCCAGTCTGCAGCCACTGTTTAAGACTCCAGAGGTTTGAAGGTGATGTGTGTTTCAACTAGGACCAACAAGATGGGAAAATTCAAAGGCCTTCTTTGACATTAGGTGCCCCTGGAGCCCTCCAGTCAACTATAAATGTTTCAGTGCATGAATGTCAGAGCCTTTTGGTGCCAGTGGATGGAACTGTGTGCTCACACACTTCTTTCTCCTTCTGATTGTGTTCTTAAGTCAGTGCAGCCCTTGAACCTCATGGCCAGGTGGACAGTCTGGGGATGTCGGTATCTCCTTGGTTTTGTCAGGGCAGTGCTGGGATTTTGGGGGCATCTTTATTCAGCTCTCAAAAACTTCTCAGGTACATCTTGATGAGATGAGACTTGGAAGAAGGAAATCTTAGTTTGAGATTGAAAAAAACCCCAAACATTTGAAATAAATTGAGTATATTAGATTGGCTGGTGGCGAAGGAGAGCTTAGGGCTATGGGTAGGGGTATAATAAATTCACATGCTTCACACAGACGTGAAAAAGAAATATTGTTTCCTTGTTTCCTAAAGATGATGTGATCTTCTTCGCCTGGGTGTTGGTAGTTAGCGGGAGATGTGGAAACTAATTTTAAAGTTTTCAATTTATACACTCTCAGTATCTTTAGGTTTAAATAATCTCTCTTGGATGATTTAGTCTTCTTTGGGTAAGTGTTCAGTCTTTGAGCTTCTCAACCCTCTCTAAATGGTGCCTAGATGGATCAGGGTGTGGGACACATATGACCTCATGTTAGCAGGGGAGAAATGGGAGTTTCAGACCCATGCAGTGTCCTTTGGATCATCACTGGTCTTCACTGTGCTGGGGTTGATCTAGTCTGTTCCCTGTGCTAATGTTAGAGATGTGCCTATCTGGTGTCATCCAGCATGACACGAGCTGTGGGAGAACAAGAAGGGTGATGCAAAATGAAGAAAGACAGTAGCCAAGAATATAGTATAAGCAGGGACAAGGGACTCCAGCCTCAAGGACTGAGAGCCCAGAATCAGGCCAATGCATAGCTTTTATTGATGGACATACAAGGAAGTGAAACTAGTTTTTCCATGGTCTGTGAGTTATGTTGCCTAGCAAACTGTTTTTTCTGAAAGTCCCCATTGTGTTCCAACACATATTGTGTTTCTATGAGAACACATAGCCCCAAGGACTCAGTGTACCAAAACCACCCCAGGGGGTTGACTCAGTACCTAAGACGTTTCTATTGGACCATGACTGATATTGTTCTATCAGGTCACCATTGGAGCAGTGTGGGACACAGGGCAGCCGGGAGTAAGACATTAACCTCAGAAGAGGCGAGGGTCTATGTCTCACCTCTGTAGAGCCCAAGCTCTCTCCTGTTGGCGCCTATGCTACTGTGCCTGTCTTAGGTTGCTCCCGCCTTGAGGAATCTTACCCGTCATTGACTCACCAGCCATCCTCCAGGGCCATACAGGGTGATATGAGGTGTGTGAGTGAAGGAGGAACAGTACCCCTGAGAGAGGGTCAGTTTTGTCTCCTGCCCTCATGGCTTCCATGCTTAGCTCCTGCCTTAGGATGTCATGGGGAATGTGTGGGGGGGACAGACAGGTTGGCAACTGTAAGGCAACAATCTGATCACTTGGAAGTCACGGCCCCAATATGCAAATCATAGTTTTGCCTGTGATCATGAAGTCCTTGAATGCTGGAACCATTTTGTCCTGATTGCAAGCCTCACAGGCCCTGTCGGGTCTCTGATCCCCTGCTCCACAGCAGTTGGGAGGTCCCAGGTCTCTTGTATGCCTTGCCCAGGCTTTGAGAAGCCAGGAGCACTGCCAGGGCCCTCTGGTTTTTTTCCTTCCTCTCCCAGTGCAGCACTTTCCCATCCTACTGAGAATGAGGCCTTCCCTGCAGCCTCCCAGGCTTCCCAAGCTATGCCCAGGGAAGTACACTAATCACAAATCTTAGTAAAAACTCTGTGTCCCCATATCTGTCTGTAGATGTTTCTATCATATTTCCTATTTCCAGAGTTCCATTTCAGAGGGGACAAGTGGAGTCATGGGCATGTGATCTCCCTGTATTCCACTGGAATTTGGAAGAAGAAGGTTTCTGTCTGGTAGGGCCTTCCTCAACAGCATCTTCTTTTCTTTCCTGAGATGGCATTAACTTCCTCTGTCCCTCACCATGTAATAATGGAATGGCTGCCAGGGAATATGAACCCTCCATCAGTAATAGTTTCACAACTATTCCCCCAGGTATGTGTGTATTGGGAGACAGTGGGGAGCCCCTTTTGTCTTTATAATTTTTGTAGAAGTCTTCTGTTGTAGTAATTATTGGGGAATGGAAGGGGAATGGTAAGTGATCCAATACTATTTATGCTGTACTATTTAAACATTAAAATCATGAATGTGGGAAGCAGAGATCTTTGCCTCTGCAAATTGAGCATCCACAGTTTTTGTGTCAGAACCTACTATTAACACTCCTTGTTTTCAGAACTTAGAATGCTGTAAAGGTCCTGAAAAAACTGCAATTTGGTTGGAAGTGTTCGTATTTGGTTTCAACATATTCATAGAACATTCACAGGAAATAATTGCAAGTTCACACAATATGCTCTGTGAGTGTGATTCAGATCAGCTCTCAAGAGCCCAGAAATGAAGGGTCTCAGCCATTTATGCAAAGAAACATTATAATAATGATAAAAGGATCCCAGTGTGATTGAAGGGAGTGGAAAATAATTAGATATTGAAGCACAGGTCTTGATCTTTTGTGAGATCAAAAGCTACTGGGCACACCAGTGAATCTGAACTTCTATTGAGAAGTACTCTTAGAGTTTTAAGGATTTGAGTCATGTTAGTTTTGTTTTCTGACTCGTGGTCATAATAAAATTTCATTTTGTGGGGAAATAACAGGAGGCAGGAACAATCAAGGAGCACAGCACAGGGCTTACTCTTTCTAAAAAAAGTGTTAAAGATTTGGGACTTTCCTCTTGCCAAATGGGGAAGAAAGTATCTTTGTGCAGCCAGTTTTGTCTATCATGAATCCTCTGAAACCTGATCAACTATGAGGGCTGAGTGGGAAAATGCAAGAGGGTCACTCACATTAAGATTCACACAGGCTATTTTGGGAGGTAGAATATGTTCACACATGGAGGGACAGCATCACAAAACTAAATACAAGTTTACACAAGTTAAGAAACAGACTAAGAAACAGAAATCTGAAACCTGAACCTGGAAGAATATCTAAAATAGGTACATGTATGTATAACTAATGATCAAATATAGGACAAATTAAAGATATAAATAGTCTAATATAGCAATAACTATAGCTCGCATCTGTGTTGTGTTTGACAGTTTTCAGATCATTTTCACATGTTTATTTTCACGACAGTTAACTTATTTCTGGGAGGCCAATATCAAGTGATTATTAGACCTTCGTACAATTATTGCACCGTAAAATCACCACCACTGTTCTCCACTAGAGAATAGTGCCTAACACATAGTGGGATCTCAGATTTTTAGCAACTTATAACATTTGTCATCTCACACAAAAATTGGGTGAGGTGCCTCATGACATAGCAGCTAGCTTTGTCCTGGGTGAATAGTACAAGAGAGAGCAATGATTATTTGTTGAATAAATGAAACGTAGAATTTAAAGGAAACTCACAGGTATTTTGGATTCTCCTTCAACTCAGGCAGGTCCCTCCACTGCTAATGCTTAAATATTTCCCATGATGGTGAGCTCACGGTCTCATGAAGTGGCCCATTCCTCTGTCGTTATGAAATCAGCTACCTCTCACTGGATGTTGTGCTAGATGATCTTCCTACCACACCATGCTGCCCCTTGGCAAATGCATCTAATTATTACTTTGAATCAAAATCTGCTCCTTACCACGTTGCTCTAATTCTATTAATTTTGTTCTTTAAGCTTTAGATAAGGTGCCCATCAGGACGCTTTTGAGAAAGATTAAAACAGTGTGAGAGTGAAAAGGAGTGAAAGGAGTTACAAATAATGAAAATGCATAATTTTGGAAGTATTTTCTTATTGATAGGCAAATTGAGCATTGTTTTCTTTTTTGGATTTTACATCAGCTTTGTTACATTTTTTTCCAAGTTCAATTACTCTAAGCATGTCTGTAAATAAAAACACTTGGAAAACATTATCATCGTACTCTTCTATTGGTAAAATATTGCAATTTATCTGGACATTAGTATGAATTATGTCTGTCCATAACCAGTTCCATTTCTTCTCCATAGGTTATACCTAAATGTTTGTTTGTTTGTTTGCCACTAGGAAAAACATCAGACTTACTAAAATAGCCATTGACACAGCAAGGTTAGAGCACATGGACTTTAATAAAGATTTTCTTTTCAGCTATTCTCTTCATGGGTTTCTTAATTTAGTAAGAATATTGCTTTGACTATGATACTGTATTTCAAAAATTATATTTCCACCACAGAAATCTTAATTTTCACTGTTGAACTTTGTCATGAGATGGGTAGAAATATTGGAGATATTATTGGAATGAACTGATTTTCTCTTTGAAACATAAGTGATGACACTGATATAAAACATGGTTCTTAACTGTGAAGTTTTTCTGCTTCTGGAGTCAATCCATACAGCTTTCTCTTTAATTCTGCTATTTGCACAGAAACTTTTGGAATATAAAATAAATGAAATTATTTTAAAAGAACAGTCTTTTGATCTAAATAAAGTCATGCCTCACAGAGTGATAAATACCTGTATCTTCTGCAGCTGAAAGGGTTAAATCTTTACCTTTGGTCACAGCTTTTCAGAGGATGTTTCTGCAAGTTTTCATGTGGTCAGTGATATCATAATATCCTTATGATGAATGGCAAATCTCAACATTCTCGAGAAATAGAAATTCAGTACTTAAAATTTTAATATCAAGCATTTAAAAAAATCATTGCTGCCAAAATGTTTATTACAAAATAAATAAAAACACTACTAAATAATAAAATTCCATACAATAAATGACAAAATCACTTTAGTAAGAGGGGGTTCAGACTTTCTATGCTGCATTCTATGGCAGAACTGTCCAGACTCTGTAGAGAAATATTGCCTCCCAACATGGCCGATAGCCTAGTCTGGGACCACCCCGTGGAGTCACTTCCTGGTTCTTCTCCCTGAACCCCTGTGCCTGCCAACTCTAGCCCACTCGAAGAAACTGCTGTTATTATGGAAATGCTTTGCTATAAATTTCCCCACCCTGCCTTTGTTTGGGGCTCAGACTTTGGAAACAACTCTGATCCTGCAGGTGTTAAATAAACAACCTGAACGTGCAAGTTCTGAAGGCAGCTTGGTCTTTCCGACAGGCCAATGGGTAGAGCCTTTCCGCAACAACTCTACTTTTGATTTCCCACATTTCCCACTCATGGGTGATCTGGGGGCCTGGCCTCTTTGCAAATCTAGACTGGTCAGGGAGGAGCTCATCCACCCGGCTCTTTCACCAAGCCGCCAACAGAGGGAGCAGTGCAGAATACTATCCTATACCTGAGATCGAATGGAGTTTATTCCTGTGTTTGTGTATTTGTGTCTTTTGTCATATGTGCCTGTGAGTACCCTGCATGTTGTTCTTAAAAGGGAGGTCTTAGTTACATTGTCTCTGGAAATGGTTGGGAAAAGAGATATGGGTTATTTATCATCTTTCAGTTAGAAACGACGTCTTTAAGTTAGTTCTCTGTTCACTGCGCATGGATCTTACACAAAGCTAAATGAGAATTATGGCAGTAGTTAGAAGTACAAAGTGGAAGTCTACCAAACCCAGTTTGAGTTATCCTAATGCAGCTTCAAGAAAAATACTTCCCATGGGACTAATGCTAAACTGTACCTGAGTTAACAGAAATCACCCAGTACTGTCCCAGGGACAATGAGAGTACATTCCCTCCAGTTAAGGAGAAGTAACTGCTTTTCTTCATTTTATCTTAGCTCTTTACATGTTTGAACCCTCCCTCTTTGCCTCAAATTGTCTTCTCTAAGCTAAGAATTCTCAGTTCCTTTCTCTGTTTTTCATAGGAAAGGAATCCCTGTATTGTCCTCCTTCTGGGCAAAATGAGAGACTATTCAATGTCCTTCATGTCTGATGAGCTGCTCAACCAGTTGTTTCTACTTATGTGGATCAGCTCCTCTGGTTTGCCCTTGGACATGATGGCCTATGTGGGGTTGACAGGAAAAAGGAATTCAGGAACAAGATGGGCAGCCATTTCATGTTCCCAAGGCTGCCTGGAGAACAGATGTCACCCTCTCCCTGCCAGCCCAACCCCATTTATTTTACTGCTATCCTGCACTATATTCTCTGCCATGCCACTTCAGAAGCTCTGCTGTGCATCTGGGTCCATCCCAAGTTATCTAAAAGCTGGTGCAGAGGATGATGGGTCATCTTCCTCTTCCTTGTCACTATGTTCTAGCTCACCCCCACTGTTTAACCTATGGCATGGATATGCTTGTTTACTACACTCAGGAGTTCCTATAAAACTCGTGTGTGTATAACCTGTTACTGTAAGTGAACATCTTTAATGGTAGAGAAAGAAGAGGTACACATAGTCCTGGAGATGGAATTGACATTTTTTCTTAGACTTTGTCTACTGCTTATTTCCACAAAACATGCTATGTGCCCTTATTGGACTGCTGGTTGCTCTTTAATTTGGATGCCTATTGTCTAAACTGTCAGGCATGAGGAATACACTGTCTACTCCCCTGCTAAGGATGCCTCCCCAGATCGCCTTTCCCTACTTCATCTGTGCTCATTACATTTCTCTTCACATTGCTCCAGGAAGAGGTTGAAAACATTGGAGGGAGATATCAAAGAGGTGAGTGCAAGACTGGACAAGTTTGCAAAGTGATCAGATAGACTTGAAGACTGTAGATGGTGATGTTAAGTGATTCCTTTCCCGCTCTTCACCCATGAAAATGATGCAGAGTTTAGGTTTGCTAATAGAATCACAGGATGCTATTGCTGGTCAGAATCTCTGCCATCATGTTTCCAATCCTTCATTTTATAGAAGAGAAATAAAAAGTCAGGGAGGTGTCAGTTTGAGAATAGAATATGGGTCTTTTAATTCTGTTTGTCTCAATGTCTTCTTATTCATAGGTACGTGGTACAGTAAAAGTTGGGGGACAGAAAAGAGTAGCAATGTTGGAAAAGCGTTGGTCTAGAAGTCAGGAAATTAAGTGTTCCAGTGCCAGTTCTGCCATCAAATACCTGTGTGATTTTAGGAAGTCAATTTCCATTTCTAAGCATCAGTATTCTTATTTATGAATTGGTAACGTCTAAGGTCTCTTCCATCTCTAAAGTTTTGTATGCTTGCTTTTCTTGTAGCATTTACTGAGACTTATGATGAGCTAGATCCCTTACCAAACACATAACCATGTTTGACCTGAAAGCGATTCTGAGATACATTCTAGTATGATCCCATTTTACAGATGAGGAATCTGGAGAGCAGAGGTGAAATGGTGATTTTCCTCGGTTCTTTGTCTCTTGAAGGAAAGAATTCCATTAAGAGACAGTTTGTGAAAATATAGAAAAGTTAAAAATTAAAAAGTGCATTCCAAGAAGATGGAGTGGGCTGACCCAAGAGTGGGAAGCAGCCCCCACTTCCATTGTTTGGGAATTTTTGTGTCTCTGGGTGTAAGCTCCTCTCCCTCTTTTCTGCATAATCCTTCTAAAAAGGGCTAAAGCTACATAATAATATGATTTTGGAAAGTAGGGCCTATGGATGAATAGGTGGGGGCTTTTCCCCCTTTCCATTTGAGTAGCTGATGAAGGGTGAGGGCTTACTCCTAGATTCAGGGTATCTGTTAATGGTCCCCCTTATAGGCAAGTTCCCCTTCCCCCATTCCTTCTTTTTATCTTTTTAATTCAAAGGCAGCTGATAATGGATTGGGAAAACCCCTCCCCTCCTGCTCACATCTACCTTCCTGTCTACTCTGTCAGAGAGGTTAAGTAACTTTCTAATAATGATAAATGAGAGAGTTTGGAACATAACTCCAAAGCCCACCCAGTAGGTGGGAGATAAATGTACGTGTGTGTGTGTGTCGTGTGTGTGTGTGTGTGTGTGTGTGTGTGTGCTCACACATGTGTACAAATGAAGGAGATTCTGAATCTTCAGTATTCACTGAGGCACTCGGGGCGGGGGGATGTCTAGTAATAAAGAACTGAGTATATTGATATGAGTCCCACAAGCAGATACAAGATAGAGGTTTTGGATAAATTTGTTGACCACTGATGCCAATTGAAGTTTTTGTGCAGATTGTCGAGATGAAATTATTTTCTTACAGAGCAGTCAGGTACATGCTACATAGCTCTAAATTCATAGACCTCAAAGCACTTACCAATCACTTCAGCTTCATAAAATGCCTTTGTTCGCTGTCACTTGCAATCACATTTCCCTGATTGCCTCCTCAAGTTAAAATATTTTTCTCTGCTCTCATAAAAAAGAGGCTAAAAATAATAGGCAATATTATAATAGGCAATTCATAATCAGAGAATTGATTTAAGATCTATTATGACAGGCAAGTGAAATTTTAATGAAGGCTTTGAACAACACTTTTTTCTCTTTGATTGCTCAATAGACTGACAGTTTGTCATTTTTAAAAAGGTTTATATTTTGCACTGTCATTATACTAGGTATAATGCTGCATATTCTTGTATGAGGTGATGTTGCAAATAGAACTTACCTGAAGTTTTCCATCTCCCAAGAAAAAATGCTTCTAGCATTACTTCTTGAAGTGCATTATTTTCTTAAAAAGAGTAATCCTCAAACTTTTTTCTTTATTGAGGAATAATTTACATACAGTAAAAGATTTTAAGTTCAGTAACTTCTGATAAGTATATACACTGGTGTTATAATCATTCAAATTGAGACGTAAAACATTTTTCTTATCCTTGCAAGTTTCCATGTACCCTTTTTAGATCAAATCTTGCCATCCAAGTGGTTATCCAAGATATCCACTGCAGATATGTGTGTTTTTGCTTGTTCTTCAACTTCACGTAAATGGAGGGAGCTTGACTTTGACTTTGAGTCTACTCAGATTATGGAAGACATTCCTTTAGCTAGACAGCTGGTTTCTTTTAGATTAATTGATTATTGATAAATTTATCAGTAATTTCTTTAGAGTTTAAGATATTTAAGTCCTAAGTGCTGGGGATACCAAGATATGTGATTATTACTTTGCAAGAGCTCACAGTCAAGTGGGGAAGACAGACATGTAAACAAACAGGAATAGTATCAGGAAAATGCTGCCATGGCTAATAGGTCATTTATTTATAGGGGGCATTTATCTCTATCTGTGGAGGTCATGAAGGTGTTAACAGAGAAGGAGACATTTGCGTTGAGGCCTGAGGGATGTCTAGAAGTCCGATTGATGACAGATATGTGAGGCCTTGCTCTCACAGAGCTCTCAGTCTAGTTGGAGAGATACATGTGCAAACCCATGTAATACATCATAGGGTGCTGAGTCTTATTACAGAGTCATGCAAAGGAGACCTGAGAAGCAGCAGATGGAGCACAAAACAACCTGGGAGGGTTAGGCAAGTTCTCCTAGAGATGCTAATGATGGGTTGAACCTTAGGAGTTCACTAGGTGGAGCTAGAGCAAAACCCTCTATTCTTCTCCTGACCCAGACATGGAAGAGCACTGAAGTCTCTGGGGTGCCATTAAAGATGGGGAAGATAGAAGAGAGAAGACACAATTTTTCCCATGAAACACCTGTAACTGATATTAGTTCAGGTAACAGTGAAGTAGGTAACCTGTGGTAAGCAGAAGTGGCAGGAGATCGTTTTCAAAGTAGAGCTCACAATGATGCAGAATCTGAACAGTGCCAACTTCCGGTGAGAAGAATTTTGGTGGCCATTGTTCTCCACTAGGGCTGCTCTTTGGGTTCTGAGGGTCATTGTACAATGTTGCACAGGATCACTGACCATGACATTGGAAAGGATGTTAGCAAGAGATTTTCTAGTCTTCCAGTGTTTTTAATTGCTTGTATTTATTTGTTCATTTCTAAGTTTTATTGAGATATAACTTTAATTCTAAAAGTGAAGAAACTGAGTTGTCCAATGTCACAGTGCTGAACTGGCACTGGTGTGCGTGGCCAGCAATCTGGACTGAAAGCAACAGTGATGAAGGCAAATATCTAGCCACTTGGTCAGTGGCAACTTTGGAGAGTGAAGGAAGGCAAGAAGGGGACAGATTTGACCATCAACACTTATAAAAAGTTGAGGAGGGTTAATCTGGCTGGGAATACATGTGGACATCAGCAACACACAGGACTGTGCTCAGTGTGGGCAGTTGGGCTATAAGGACAGATCCATCTTTTGACACAAAGGGTGAGGGGTAGTTTGTTCTTTGGGACCTCAACTACTCTTTTGTCTGGTTTATAGCATTTGTCTCCAAATAGCAGACCCATTTCTGGAGCCCTAACCCAGCCTGGCTCTGGACTGCTTCAGTGTCCTTCCAGTTATACGTAGTCCAAGGGAGCTTCTAATGCATTGCCTGAGGCAGTGACCTTAATCCTCCCTGGTGGGAGGACTCTTCTTTTGAGCTCATATTCTGTGGGAATAACAACATGGGGATGATAGAATCTTAGCATTTTAGAGCCGGAGTACAGACCACCAAAAGTATTAGAGACAGAGGAAAAGAGAAGAGGCTATACATTTACAGACTTGGCCCTCAAGGTACAATTGAGAAGGGCCTGGCTTGCTTTCTGTTTCCTGAGCTGTACGAGCTCTCTCCTTTCCTTCATTCTTCACCGTATCAATCACTTACAGACTTGTATGATATTTTGACAATAATAACAGAGTTGTACAGAAAAACCAAACCATAATAGTGGATTGAACAAGACGAAAACATTTCTCTTTCCAGTAAAGTCTTGGTGAATGGATGAGGGATATGCCACTCCATGGTATCAGAGACCCAGGCTCCTACTTGCCTCAGCATGTGCGACTGTAACTTCATGGTCCAGTATGGCAGCCCTGTGTTCTAGATTGCAGAAGATAGGGACAAAGAAGAGGCAAAGGGTGTATTCATGTGCTTCCTCTTGAGGATAGTAAATGAAATCTACAACCTGATACTGCTCTTTGCTTCCCATTGGACACATTGTAGCCACATATCCACACTTAACTGCAAGAAAATCTGGGAAATGTAGTTTTTAGTCCAGATAGTCAATAACCTAGCTAAAAACTGGGAGACCTTACAGCAATCTCTGCCACATACACATACAGTGACTCAGATAAATGGGTGTTGTTGACTCCTTTTTACAAATGAGGGAAGTAAACATCAGAAAGGCCACACAGTGTGGGTGCCAGAAGCAGACCCCAAGTTGTCTGATTACTAAACTATGTCTCTCCCAATATGTTACATTGCCCCAATGTTTAGCACGTGCTTCACTCATAGCAAGTACTCAGTAAATGACAGTTATTTCTATTTCTGCAACCGTACATAGTATAAAACAGAGCTTTGTTATTTCCTTGAATTAATTTAGGCCTCCTTTTAGTTTCTGGGGTCCCAGTTTTCTGCACTGTACACCCTTTCTAGTACTGCAGGATGATTTCAGCCCAATGACAAGATCATTTCTCTCCCAGGGAGAAGAGTCTACTTAAATATTTGAATTTCTTGCATCTGCATTGCTTTTCAAAGTGAATCAGGCCAATGGTGTATGAAGGGCAATGGATGCACCCAGTTTTTAATAATTGGATGGGTTTTCTCATTTTGGTCTTGTTAGTCAATTCTGTGCAGTACAATTAAATCAGGAGACAGGGGACATTCAGTTAAATGGCTTCTCTCCCAGCCTCCAGCTTCTCTCTCTGCACTGGAACATTGTTGGATGAGAGGTTTCCTTTTTTTCTGCCTGAGATAGCCCATGTGGAGTGACTTAATTGATTTATATGAGTTCCATTTCTATGGGGCCAAAGGTTATGAGATTACATTAGGAAAAGGGTTAATACGGGTGGTTGAATTATTGAATTGATTTACTGATTAACTTGTGTAAATCTGGCCCTAGAGGTGTCTCACAGCAACAGAGTGCTATGTGAATTGCTCTCTCTCCTTAGTTGGCTTTTTAAAATCACCTTGTCCTGTGCCTGAAAATGTACCATGGACATCAAATTAAATATTAATTGCATGCAATTCAAATGCAGTGTCTTACACTTGTTAATCTTCCTACTGCCAGTTAGATATCACCTGACTAAAAGAACGGTCTTAGAGCCTATACATATTTAAAAAGCCACTTTATTATGGTGATAACATTTTTCTCCTCATCAGATTTTTCTCTCCTCTCTTTTTCCTCTTTAGGTTTTACTACAGGAAATACAAGTTTAGAGTGTTTTGTACCAAAAAGTACCTGTGCATACAAACAGAACATCTATTTATTGAATTGAATCATTTCTCTCTATATCCCCAAATACTTTATAAAGAAGTGTGCTATAGCAAAGCTGCTTCTGAGATCCTTGGTCATTGCTTTACACAGAGACAGAAGGAAATGTGAAAATGAGAGCACGGCTTCTGTGAGAGGCGGTGAAGACGGGGGATTGAACTGGTCCTTGGCACCATCCTGTATGCCTTTGAACCTGAGCTTTTCCGCTTGCCAGCTATGTCACCTTAGGCAATTTACTTAATTTCTCTATGTTGCAAATTACATCTGTACATTAGGGCTGATAGTAATACTAGCCAGCAGGGTTTTGAGGATTAAAAATAAATACATATTACATTTGGACAGTGCCTGACACATAATATACTTTATGTTAAGTGCATGCTATAATCATTTGGTCTTCTTCTCTGCTTGTTGGTTTTTACTCAACATGAATATTAATACAAGACATTCAGCATCTCTAAGATGGCCGGAAAGATAAACAGCACCAATCCAAATGGCCTGATGCAGTCGCTCAATTAGGCCATTCATTTCTCTCGATGCCAGTGGGCTCATGTGACTTGAGGCCAGAGTAGAGTTATAATGTGTGAGGGCTTTTGGAGTCAAACAGATTAGGGATTACATATTGGCTCTACCTTGGGTAGGTCACTTACTTCTTCTGAGCCATGGTTTTTTTCACCTGCAAAGGACCATCAGCAGAAGGAGTAAAAGAAGCAAAGAGTGGAAAGCACTTTGCACAGTCCCTGGTCCATGGTAAGTGCTCAATACAAGGTAGGCTTTTATGGTTGTGATTAAATCCTGGAGGGAGACAATCCATAAACTTAGACCAGTAAGTGTGGAACATTTTCTCCCATATGTCTTTATTTCCCTGGGGTATAAGGGTAAAAAACCGCTTTGCTGAATTAATGTCTCAAAAAGCTACTAATGTTAATTGCATGTTGGCTAGTTAAATTCAATTATTAGACCAAATTACAGCTGACACATAAGAATATAACATTACAATTTGCAGCACATGTAGAAATTTCACTGAAGGGCTATGTCTATGCACATACAATTAAAAAACCTACATTCTTCCAAATCACCATTTTTGAACTTTGCAAACATTTTTTTTCCCATGTTACAAGATAGGCACAAATTAAGCCATATATACAAATTTAAATGCAAATTACTATTTTTGATAATTTGTCTCCATTTTCATATAATATAACTATTGTGAGGTGGGAGCATAATTACATGTCCAGTGTTGAATTCAGCTGCCTTGTAGCTGTCACATCAATGTTTGCTATTATAGTTGTCTTATATTTTGCATAACATTATATCAACAAATCTCTATTGCCTTTTATATGCTGAATAGCATGATAAATTCAGAATGAAACTTAAAGCAATGCCTTAAAAACTTGTGTTAAATAAATGGACTTTCATTTCAACCCAGATCAAATAATTATCCAATAGTGAAGGAAATCTGATGGGACATGATGTGAAAAGTGATGGGGAAAATAACTAAGCTCCAGTAGCCTGGGGACCTAGCCCTGGCCCTTTCATCTTCCTCTGCTTCCCCAGGTACCATTCATTTCTGTCCCAGAAATCACCTCAGCTTCCAGGAGAAACCATCTAAGTCACTTGCAATGGCTCCCTGTGTGCTGCTGGTCATTTCAGATGGACATTAATGGCAAATCTTGCTTAGTCCATTTAGATTGTTCAGTCAACGTCAACTAATGATCAGAAGACTTTATTAAGGAGTTCCAAGGTTTCAATGTTGACTTCATAGTAAGTATTTTTCCTTTGAATAATATTTACATGAAAACTATTCAAATAAAACAGATTAAAGAAGTTTTATCATGAAAAATTAGAAAATCCTATAAATGTAAGAAAGTAAAGAAGACCCACAGTCATAAGTTGATTTATAAATACTATTAATATCATGGTATACATCTTATTGTAATGTCTTTTAAAAAAACATATGATCTGGGAACTAAGAAAGCTTGGAATGGTTCCATATTATTTTAAATGAAAAGTGCTAAAACAGTGCTCAGGATTAACTGGTCTCCAGTTCCAGCCTTTTCTGTACCCCACTTCCCTTTTATTCATACTACTTGGCACATGTTGCTTTCCTCACCTCTCTGTCTCTCACTCACACATTTTATTATTTTTATTTTTATTATTATTTTTAAAATATTTTTTATTGTCAGACTTATCGGGGTGACATTGGTTATCAAGAATTACATAGGTTCTAGGTGTACAATTCTACAGTGCATCATCGGCTTGTTGTATAATAAGTTCACCACCTAGTGTGAGTTCTCTTCCCATCACCATATATTTAGCTCCCCCTCCTTCCTCTCCCACCCCTCCCCCCTTTTCCCATCCCCTCCCCACTTGTCCCTGAATAAACGTTGAACTATTGATTGTGTCCATGGGTTTTTGTTTGTTTGTTTTTTCTTTGTTGCTTTCAGTTTTGTATTCTGCATATGAGTGAAGTCATACAGTTTTTGGTTTTTTTCTGTCTGGCTTATTTCGCTTAGTGTGATGATCTCTAGGTCCATCCATTTTGTTGTAAATGGCCATATTTCACCTTTTCTTATAGCTGAGTAATATTCCATTGTGTATATGTACCACAGCTTTTTTATCCAGTCATCTGTCGCACTTTGGATGTTTTCATGTTTTGGCCACTGTGAACAGCACTGCAATAAACACTGGGGTACATAAGTCTTTGCAGACTAAGGTTTTTTTTTTTGGGGGTAGATTCTCAGAAGGGGGATTGCTGGGTCAAATGGTAACTCCATTCCCAATTTTCTGAGGAACCTCCACACTGCCTTCCACAATGGTTGTACCAGTTTGCACTCCCACCAGCAGTGTGTGAGAGTCCCTTTTTCTCCACATCCTCTCCAGCACTTGTTATTTCTTGTCTTGTTGATAATAGCCATTCTCACAGGTGTGAGGTGATATCTCATTGAGGTTTTGATTTGCATTTCCCTGATAGCTAATGAGGATGAGCATTTTTTCATATGTCTGCTGGCCATTTGTATTTCTTTGTGGGAGAAGTGTCTGTTTAGTTCCTCTGCCCACTTTTTAATTGTTATTATTTTTGTTAAGTCATATTAGTTCTTTATATATTTTAGATATTAGACCCTTATCAGATGCATTGTTTGAAAATATTTTCTCCCATTCAGTTGGCTGTCTCTTTGCTTTGTTGATGGTTTCTTTTGTTGTGCAGAAGCTTTTTAGTTTGATATAGTCCCATTCATTTATTTTTGCTTTTACTTCCCTTGCCTTTGAGGTCAGGTGCATGAAGTCTTCCTTGAGCCCTAGGTCTATAAGTTTAGTACCTCTGTTTTCTTCTATACAGTTTGTTGTTTCGGGTCTTATATGAAGGTCTTTAATTTTTTGTATATGGTGAGAGATCACAGCTCAGATTCATTCTTTTGCATATGTTTTTCTAGCTTTCCCAGCACCACCTACTAAAGAGGCTTTCTTTTCCCCATTGCATATTTTTAATTCTTTTTGTTTTGTTTTGTTTTGTTTTGGTGGTGGTTCCCTGGCTGGGAACCCAGGCCACGGCATTGAGAGCACCGAAGCTTAGTCACTACACCACCAGGGAACCATTCCACTGCATATTTTTTATTCCTTTACAAAAGTTATTTTTCCATAAACTTGTGGATTTATTTCTGGGTTTTTAGTTCTGTTCCATTGGTCTATGTTTTTGTTTTTCTGCCAATACCAAGCTGCTTTGATTGTTGATGCTTTGTAATATAAACTGAAGTTGGAGAGTTCATTTCAATTTCTTTACTATTGTTTGGTCTATTTAGATTATCCAGTTCTTGTTTCTGTCCAGGTAGGCTATAAGTTTTTAGGAACTTGTCCATTTCTTCTAGGTTGTTAAATTTAGTGGCATAAAGTCCTTCATAATATTTTCTTATAATCCTTCATATTTCTGTGGTATCAGTGGTAATTTTTCCCCTTTTATTTCTAATTTGGGATATTTGTGTCCTTTCCTTTCGTCCTTTGATTAGTCTGGCCAGGGGTTTGTCAATTTTGTTGACTTTATCAAAGAACCAGCTCTTCGTAATATTATGTTTTTCTATTCTTCTGTTCTCTAATTGGTTTAGCTCTGTTTTAATTTTTATTATTTCTTTTCTTCTGCTGACTTTGGGATTTGTCTGCTCTTCTTTTTCTAGTTCTTTAAGATGGGATGTTAAGGTGTTTACTTGTGATTTTTCTTGCTTCTTAAGCTAGGACTGTAATGATACAAATTTCCCTCTTATTACTGCTTTTGCTGTGTCCCAATAATTTTGGTATGTTGTATGTTCATTGTCATTAGTTTCTATAAATATTTTAATCTCTTATTTGTTCTTTTATCCAATCATTTTTAAATAAGACTCTATTTAATCTTCATGTGTATGTGGTTTTCTCTGCTTTCCTTTTACAGTTGATCTACAATTTCAAAACATGTGGTCTGAAAATACACTTGGTATAATTTTGATCTTCTTGAATTTACCGAGGCTACTTTTATTTTTTTATTTATTTTTTTTATTTTATTTTTTTTTAATTCATTTTTATTGTTAGACTTATTGGGGTGACATCTGTTAGCAAGGATTACATAGGTTTCAGGCATACAATTCTACAGTGCATTGTCAACTTGATGTATAATAAGTTCACCACCTAATGTGACTTCTCTTTCCATCACCTTATATTTAGCTTCCCCCCCCTCCTCTCCCACCCCCTCCCCTTTCTCCC
>PVJL010010086.1:0-51980 GCA_004026885.1 Lyroderma lyra | reverse complement strand
GATGGGGGGCGCAGAGGTGGCATGCAGCAGGTTTCTGTGTTTAGTGAGCGTCCCCAGCAGCCGTGATGAGCAAGTGCTCTTTCTGCGGGGCGGAGCCGGCCCAGCGTGCCGTAGGTGCAGCTGCTTCCCCTTCGGGGTCTCCTGTGACACACAGGGCCCCTGGTGGCTGCAGAGCTGAGTGGTGGCTGAGGGAGCGGGGGTCCCTGGGGCCTGTGCTCATGGTGCCCCTGTGCACCCAGGAGCCGGGGTGGGGTGGGCGGCCATCGGGGTGTGGAGAGAGGTGCTCTGAGGAAGGCATCGGGGCGGTGCGTGAGGAGGGTGGTGTGGAAAGAATGCTGACTTGCTCTGTTACCGCCGGTGTGTGGCTTACCCTCTCGGAGCCCGATTCCTGCAGAGTGACTCCTAGTCTGTCCCTTCCCCCTGAGTCCCCAGGGCATTGTGGGATGGGAAGATTGTAAACCCAGAGAGGCCACACACATGTTTGCTACCTTCCGGGCAGCTGTCAGCAGGATCAGGCGGGATGACGCTGGCTGCCTCGGGCCCTCGGGCCCTGGGTTTTAGCTGGGGTCGGTGGGGAAGACTAGCAGTGATGTTCTGATTTTTATTAAGGCATCTCAAGGTCCCCGCAAATATCACAGCTTGACTGTCCTTTGTCAGCCCCTTGGACGTACACGTGACCTCCTCTGTGGGTCTGTGGATTCTCTTTGGAGATGAGAGATGTGACTGTCTGTCTCACCATCGCCATGAGAGATGCCCGGATGGGGGAGTTGAGTGGGTGGTAGACGAGGCTGGCTCTGCCCGGGGCTTCCAGTGCGGAGTGAGCTCTGGACGGGACCAGAGTGGGTCATCTCGGCTCACAGGCATCTGATTTGGCCTTGGAGGTGACATGGATTCCTGGTGTCCACCCCTGTCCCTGGCTCACAGCCATGAAGCACAGACCATCTGTGGGGGTCACCAGCACGCCCACCTTCGGTCCTCGGTGTCCTGGGGTGAGCCTGTTGTTCCAGAAGCCTCCTTCTCATTGGTTTTGTTATATCTCTGACGGCCTGTGAACGGCCCAGCCACTCAGGGTAGGGCAGCCTGGCGTGGGGCGAGGTCCTGGCCGCATGTCACTGGCAGCCTGAGTGTTCGCTGTGCGCGGAGCGTCTGCCACTTTGTCATGTCTGTCAAAGGGGAGGGAAGGCGCCATACAAACTTTTGTGAATGATTTCCTCTAATGTTGGCAGCATGCATTTCTGTAAATACGTGCACTGAGTGACTGCTGGGCGCTGGGGCCTGCTGAGCCTGATGCGGGTGACTACTTTGGTGACACAGGAGCAGCTGGGACAGGCTGGTGGGGCCCTGATGACAGAGAGGGGCTCAGGATCTGTGCTCCTGAGTCACAGGGCCTTTACGTACCCCCCGAGACGTTTGCCACTCCCCTTGCACGGTCACAGCTGACCAATGCTCACCCAGTGCCAGCCAAGGGTCAGGACGCAGGCCCCACCCCAGCGCCCCTGTGTCAGGGAACTCTGGCAGAAAAGGCCGGATCCTGGGGATAGTGCCAGCTAAACAGGAAGGAGGAGACACTGACCATCCCCTCAGGGGCTGGGACCAAGCCCCATCTCACGTGGGTTCTCAGAGATCTCGCTCTCCCGCTGCAGCCCTCACCCCAGGTGGAGACCATTTGCTTGGCGGCCACCCCCTCACTTCTTGAGGCTCCAGGTTTAAAGGTGGGGTGACCCATGGGTGGCCAGCCTCCCCCTGAACAGCTTCCATGCCCATCCCTGGGTGAGGAGCTGACCTGTGACCCCAGCTCCAGCATTCCCTGTGGCAGGTCCGGCTTTGCAGACGTGGAAGCAGTCTTAGGAACTGGCCCAGGTGACAGCTGTGAGTGGTGGAGCCTGGCAGACAGGGCACACTCCCCCACCCCCCACTGCAGCCCAGCTGGTGCACCCCTCAAGGCAGACATGGGGGCCAGCGAGCCTGTCCCAGGACCAGGTACCTCCTTGCTCTGCCCTTGTCTCCCTACGTTCCCTAAACACCAGGCTTGGCCTCCCTGATGCCCCTCATCACCCTGATGCCAGGTGAGCTCCCTGGTCCCCTTCCTTTTTACCCCCGACCCCCGGCCTGGGTGGAACTTTGCGGGGTTCGTTGTGCCACAGCAGGAGGGTGCCGGGCGTGTGTCGGGGTCGGAGAGCTGCACAGCCAGCATCTGTGCATCCCCTGACCCCGGCAAGACTCACGCGGAGATCTAACCCCGGAGCTGTCCCCACTTGTTCACTGAGCTGCCGGGGGCAAGGCTGCGGCTGTGACATGGTGACAGTGACTCAGGTTCGACCCCTCTGTCCCTGAGGATGTCTGGTCAAGATCTCAGATCCCAAGTCGCAGCTCCCGAATGTGGCCATACCCCGGTGCTTCCTGCCTGAGAGTGACGAGCATGAGAATTCCAGCCAGGCAAGATCCGGGGGCCCCCCTGACTGCCCCTCACTTGGCTGGGCACTGTGGAGGGCTGGTAGGGAGGGACCAGAGGCGTGCAGGCCACCGGTGGGAGGCTCAGTGCCATGGAGGGACTTGCTCAAGTCACCTAGTGGGTGCCGTGGGCCCAACCCAGGCTTGCCCTTGTCTGTCCCCCACCTTCCATGGGGGAGGAGGGTGTGGAGGGCTTTGGGTGGGGTCGTGGTGAGGGGTACGTTTGGGGACAGTGGTTGTAAAGTCCTCCTGGAAGGCTGCCACCTGCTGCCTGCCAGGTGGTTTTGGAGGGCAGGGGACCTTGGGTCACATAGCATGGTGCTGCCCTGGGCTGTTCCGAGCCGTGAGGCCAGCCATGGAGCCGAATGCTGCTGCTGAGGGTCCCCGCCCAGGAGGGAAGTGTGTGACTCCCTGGGGGCCTCATCACTGACTGCCTGCTATCAACAAGGCCCCGCTTAGTCTGCTCCTCTTTGGAGAAACTGAGGCCTGGAGTTGGGCAACAGTGACTGACCTGGAAGGCTGTGGCCTCGGCTGGTGCTGGCCTGTTGGGTAGCTGGGTGTACTGGACTTCCCCGATGGCCTTCAGAGGTGCTCACAGCTGAACTTCTCTAAGGGGCTGGAACATGGGATCCTGGGAGCGCACCCCTTTCTCAGTTCGCTCGGGCAGCTGTAACAGAACGCGGTAGACTGGGTGCTTATACACAGACACTTATTGTTCGCAGTTACAGAGGCGGGAAGTCCAAGGTCAAGGCGCCACGTGGTTGGGGTCTGGTGAGGGCCCGCTTCCTGGTTCCTAGTTGGCGCGTCGCTGTGTCCTCACAGGGTGGGAGGGGCGAGGGAGCGCTCTGGGGTCTCTTGTCTAAGGGCGCCAACCCCACTTACGGGGCTCCCCCTTCATGGCATAAGCGTTTCCCAAGGGTCCCCTGTCCCAACGCTGTCACCTTTGGGGGTCGGGATTTCACTATATGAATTTGGGGAGACACAAACATTTCGGACCATGGCCACTCACAGCCCCCAGGCCAGGCCGAGCCAGCTCCCGGGAGGCTCCTTCCTTTGTGGGGAGCACGCCAGTCTTCACTTTGGGAGGTCAGCGAGGCGTGGCCATGGCTGCTGCGGGGCTCGTCTGGGGGTGCAGGGGGCTCCAGGAGACATTAAACAGTGTATGGGCAGCGGCCGTCTCCGCCTGTCTCTGAGCACCCCCAGAAACAGTACAGCAGTAGCTGTCCCCTTCGGCACTGGGCTCCATCCTTGGCCTTTCCACAGGGTTTCTCCAGTGGTCACCACGACACCCCCAGCTCTGCGGTCACTGTCATCCCATCATATGCACGAGGAAGGCAGAGCTCAGAGGTGGCCTGGTCAGGGTGGGCCTGATGCCACGAGAGGAGAGGAACTGGACCCCAGGCCCCCTGCCCTTCACCCTCCACAGTCCTGGGGTGCTGGCTCTGTTGCCAGGTGTTGATTGAGCACCTGCTTCATGATTGTTGATTGAACATCCATTTCCACGCTCCTGGGCTACTCCCGGGTACTCCCAGGAGCAAGGCAGACCGGGGTCTTGTTAGGGAGACACACTAGGAGACAGTCAGTGGGCAGGAGGGTTGCACGTACTGGTGAGTGCCAGGAAAGACGCACGCCAGATCGTGGCATATGGGGGGCATCTGGAGAGGGCTTGGGTGGTCAGGAGCTGTCCCTGGGGGCTTCCTCGCAGCCCAGGTGGGGATGAGCCTCCAGGAGCAGGACGGGGGCCGCTGAGGCCAGACCCTCAGGGGCTGTTGGAGTTGGGCAGGCAGAGGTGACACTGTCTTCTTACACTCCTGAGGCTCTCTGGTTTCCCTGTGGGGGATGGGCTTGAGGCGAGCTGTGGGGTGCCTAGACTGGAGGCCCCTGCAGTGTCCTGGTGACAAAGGCAACATGAGCAGCTTGCGGCCGCCTCGGGAAAAGCCAGGGGGAAGGGGACGGCAGCGATGGCCCCACCACGTGGTCTTCGGACGTGCGTGTTATTTCTTGGAAGAAACTTCATTTTTGAAGGAGGGGCACTTGCCCCCCTGGAATGGAGGACACCCCAGGGAGGACCAGAGCTTGGCCATTCACAGACATCGCTGGGGCCCGGCCAGGCATCTGTGGTGGGGCCACGGTCACAGAAGCCCACGCTTTGGTTCCTCCGGGGCCCTGGGAACGTGAACCAGTGGCCTGGGACGGTACGTGGGAAATCGGGTCCTCGCCGCTGGCTTCCAGAGACTTCCGGGGCTGGGTTAGGGTTGGGGTAAGGACCTCTGCACCCCATGCGTCTCGAGACGCCCTGTGGGGCTAGGGTGCCCACACGGAGCAGGCTGTAGCTCGTTGCCCACACCCCCACCTGCTCCTTCAGCCCCTCTCCCTGTGGCCGGGGTAAAGGGGCAGGAAAGCAGGCAGGCACGATGCTCATGGTCACGCACGCTCAGACGGTCACGCACGCTCAGACGGTCACGCACGCTCAGGAGGCAGGGGGCAGGGGCGAGTGGGGTTTGTTAGTTCTAACGGGCCTGCTGGAGCCGGGCTCAGGAAAACACTCCCGGGAGCCTGGGAGCCGGCATCGGCCGACGAAGGTTTACGTCCAAGGCCCCTGACCGGCCGCACGTCGCCCTGGGGACCCCAGTCACCGCCGCCGCCCTGGGAGGGGTTGCATCTGAATGGCGGTTCTAGAAAGACTGGTCTGTGGTGCCCCCCCCCGCCCTCCGCCCTTCCCCCGTGGCTGTGCCTGGGGTTGACTCTGCATTTGTGGTGACAAGGCCTGGTGGTCCCCTCCTCTGGGCTTCCTTTGCCTTCATTCCTCCTTCCTGGGTGAGGGCTCTGCGGAGTACTTTGCTGGAGGGAGTGTGCCCCTACCAGGCGGGGCTGCCAAGGCAAAGGGGGTGGCAGGACAGTGGGTGGGGTGGGAGCCTGCAGGCTGGCCTTGCTGCTTGAAGGAGGCAGGGGGAGGGGAGGAGGCCCTTCCCATCTTCTGGGACCATGCAGACAGCTCACCAGCCCCCGCTAGAGCGCTTGCCCACCCCGTGGGGCCTCCGCCACCCCTCTCCTTTGTCACTATTGTCCCTCCATTTGTGTTGATGGCCTGGGTCTTTCTGTTGCTCCTCCAGAGCTCTGTGTGCCCATGAGGCTGCATCTCTTGTAGTCAGTGGCCTAGAAGGTCAGTGTCTAGATAAGGTGTACCTGGCACTGGCTGGCCCCCTCACTCGCAGGGGCCTGCAGGCCCTGGAATGCATTTCCGTTTCCCCTGCCTGGCCCGGCAGGTTGTAGCCCCACACCCTCCTCTGAGCCTCCCCTGCTGGCCTGCCACCATCTTAGAAGGCTCAGCCTGGCACAACAGTCTCTAATCCAATCCCCTTTCCTCCCCAGAGGGAGTGTGGAAGACCCAGCCCCCAGCCCCTGCTACCCTGGGCTCTGTCTGGGCCACTTCTGGTCCCGGCTGTAGTTCCCCATCTATAACGTGGGGTTACTAAGGGACCCACATTGTAGGATCTAGTAGAGGGCCAGGCATGCAGTCATCCCACTCTCCTCACCACCCCAAGCCTGACCCCAGTGTAGGCTGCTGTGTGGCCTCAGATTGGCCTTTTAACCTCTCTGTGCCTCTTTCCTCATGGGTCACGTTGGGGAATGCTAGAACCTTCCTGCTTGCAGGGTTTTGGCGAGGCTGGCTCCGATGAGGTGTGTTAAGGAGCGAGGCCAGGGATGGCACTGCCTATGGGGATGTTTTTGTCTCAGGAAAGCACATTTCCAGCCCCAGGTCAGAGCGTCCTCCTTCAGAGCTGTCCCTGCCCTGACATCCTGCTGACTCAGTGAGTGGCGCCGAAGGCCAGCCCCTCAGCTCAGGATCGGTCTCACCAGCTCCAGCGTCATCGGGTGTCCTCAGTGAGTCCCCGTCTGGGTTCTGAACCCGGTCCTGTGACCGCAGCCATCATAGCAATGGTCATCCCCTCTCCGTTCGGCCCCTTGGAGCTGTGGAGAGCTGACCGATGCCTCAGGCTCTCATGAGGCCATCTGGGTGGCAGTTGGAGTGTCCTGGTTTTGTGGCTGTGGGCAGCTGGGTCTCCGTCTCTTGTCACCTTGGAGTCTCTGTGGACAGGTGGCGTTGATCTCACGGCCTTGGGCTGTGCCAGCACCAGGGGCCTGCCTATAGCTGCTTAGATGCCCAGGCTGTGCTGGCATGCTGCTGTGGGGTGGGGCCATCCCGTACAGCCCTGGGACACAGGGAGTTCCGCCTCGTGCCAGCATTTCAGAAACGGGAGCTCAGGGACGTATGACCCCTGGGCTCCTGGTCCTGGTTGTAGGTTCCTTGTAGCTGGACCCCCTGGATAAGCAGATGGGCCATATGGGTCTTTTGTGGAATGTTGCGTGGCTAGGTTTGGGGACAGCCTGGGAAGCCAGGCCGGGAGCTGGGATCGGGCCTTCCTCCCTGTGGCAGCCCCCTCCCGGGAATCCCACCCACGTTTCTGAGCCCCATGTGCTCGCCGCTGTGCCAGGCACCAGCCTCCCCAGGACAGAGGGCACTGCCTGCCTTCTAGGACCACCTTCAAGGTGGAGCAAGGGCAGGGACCCCCCCCGCCCAGAAGTCTGAGGGGAGCCTCTCCCGCCACTCGGTTTCCAGTGCAGTGTGTGACATGGTCTCCTCCCCTTTGCTGACAGCCTGACTGAAGTCACGTTTTAGCTGCCCTTTGCTAGGAGCCTGCGGCTGGCTTTTGGCCAAACCATGAACAATGACGCAACGCAACGCTCAGTCCTTCTGTTTGTGGAAGGCGTGGCCTGGCCGGGCCTGACCCTCGGCCCCAGGACGACCCGGCCTTGGCCTCCCTGAGGGCCCATCCTCAAACCCTCATCAGCTGGTCTGTGTCCCTCTTGGCGCCGGCGGTTGCTCCTCTCCCGAGCAGTGTCCTCCTGTCCTCGTCTGGCTCGCCTGCCAGCCCGTTGGGCAGGTGCTGTCTTTTGTGTTTGCGTGTGTCCAAGGGT
The DNA here is from genome assembly GCA_004026885.1 of Lyroderma lyra. Classification (NCBI taxonomy): domain Eukaryota; kingdom Metazoa; phylum Chordata; class Mammalia; order Chiroptera; family Megadermatidae; genus Lyroderma; species Lyroderma lyra. The sequence continues at coordinate 44,549 of PVJL010010086.1, read as the reverse complement.
GACAGCTCTCGGTGTGGCTGTGGGAGGGCAGGGGGGGTTTGGGGCCTCTGGGCCTTGCCCTGCCATGTGGTGTCCCCAGTGTGGGATGGTCCAGCACAGCAGCACCAGGCTGGGAGCGTGTTGGATGGAGCTTCAGTGGAGGGTGTGGGACAGTGGTGTGACTGAGGAGTCCCTGAGAGCCCCCCACTGCCCCCTAGCCCCGGTGCGGGGTGTGCTGGGCTGGCCTCCTGCCCCGGGGGCGAGGCGGCTGCTGGGCGTGGCGTGGGGTTTGCACAGAGCCCTGTCTGGGTCAGTAGACGTGTGGCAGGAGGCGGGCGCCTGCCCAGGTGCCGATACTGTGCAGCTCCCCTGCTAGGACCGGGTGCAGGGTTCATAGGGCCAGGCAGGCGGTGGACGTGTGTGGCTTGGGGACCTTGGCACCTTGCTTACTCTCTAGGAGGGTGTGACCAGGACACCCCAGCTCCCTGGATGGGGGGAGGGGAGACAGGAGGCCGGGCGTTGGTGACCAAGTAAGTGGTCTGAGTGGGGCAGCCCTGGATTGCAGCTCTGAGACCACCGGCCCCAGGAAGCATGAGGGGCGATGTGGGTAGTTCCCAACATCACCCAGACCTCTGTTTGCCCGTCTGTAAAACAGGGCAACGACAGTGTGTAGCGCTGAGATCATTCACGTGACGTGCTTGGCCCAGTGCCCGGCACGTAGTCAGGGCCAGGTCGGTTTGGCCGTGGCGCTGCCGGGGGTGAGCGGGCCCTGGGGAGGCGGGTTCCTTGCACAGGCGGGTTCCGCACGAACCTGCAGTGGGCGGCGCGCGGGCCCCCTCGCGCTTCCTCCCCCCACGCGTGGGGCTTTCTGGAGTGGGCCGGGAGTTTCTCCATCAGCTGGCCTCCACCGCCAGCTGCCTTCCCTTGCTTTGGGGTGGGGGGTGCCCCTCCTGCCTGATGATGCCCCCACCCCCACCCCTCGCCTGCCTGCTGGGTGTCTGTTTATGTTTGTGGCTGTTCCGCCGTCTTTTCTGCTGGGGTTGGGCTGCCCAGTATGGACTCCTCCGCTAACAGAATGATGGTAATTAAACACTGGGGGCTAGCCAGCGGGGGGCTGGCGGGGGCTGGCGTCCTGGCGGGCTCCCGTGTCCATGGCGGGGTGTGTAGGGCTGGGGAGGGAGCTCTTTCCAGCTGCCTGTGCGGCCTGCCCGCCTCCCAGCCTGGGCTTGGGCACACTCCGCGGCTGCATAAATCGTGGGGACGTGCGCTGTCCCTGGGTCAATGCATGTGGAGTCTCACGGTCTCATTTTCCTAGAGCTCGCATGTGTCCCGGGTTAGCCCTACAGGTTTGGGATACTTTCCTGGGGAGGGAGGGTCCTCGGCTGTCTGACCTTCATGGGGAAATTGAAAGCCCTTCTCCATGTTTCTCGCTGTCAGCACGGTGCAGGGCGTTGCGGGCTAGACGGGCGGCAGGCCAGGCGTGTCCCCACCGAGGGTCAGCTCTCCTTCCTGCGTGTACCTGCTTTGTGACCTGCGAGGTCTCAGGGCCTGAGTCCTGGGCTGTGGTGGCAGAGGAGAGGGCCACCTTGAACAAAGGGACGGAAGCGTACTGGATGGCCATACAGGCCATTGCATTGCTGCCCATCTGATTTGGGGAGGACCTGGGCTGCTCCGGGTCCCTGGGTCTGAGGATTGTGGAGGGGGCCTCGGCCAGCCCCCCAGTGGGGCTCAGCCACCTCTCTCCCTCAGGATCCCCCCCCCACCCCACCCTGGGCCCCTCTGCCCACGTGTGCCTGGGACCCCGGCCCAGCAGCCTGCCTCTGAGGCAGGGGGGTTTTGGTTACCACCCTGCTTTTTAACTCCCAGGCCTTCTGTGGGGACAGAGAGCTGTGCTAAAGCCATGCTGTGCTGTGCTGGCTTGTCGTGTTCACGTGTCCCCACCCCGCTTTGTAGTCATGTTTGCCTCGATGGCAAAGAGGTCTCTGTAGAAGCCACGTGATGCTCTCGGTGGGGCAAGGCACTCTGGGCCTACAGGCAGACGACCTGGGCACAAATCTTGGTGCCCTCAATTGCTGAGTGAACTTACTCAAACGTGGACTCTCTGAACCTGTTTCTTTGTTGGAAAATGGGAGAACGTAATACAAGCTGGGGGAAATGCAGATGAAAACCACAATGAGAGACCACCTCACACCTGTCAGAATGGCCACCATCAGTCACCAACAAGCAGGGGCTGGCGAGGACAGGGAACCCTTGGGCTCGGTCGGCGGGACCGTGAATTTGTGAAGCTGCAGTGAGGAGCAGTGTGGAGCCTGAAGCCGCATAGAACTGCCTGATGACTCAGCAGTTCTACCCCTGGGTACTTATCGGAAAAAGCCCCAAATACTAATTCTGAAAGATACACGCACCCCCGTGTCCACTGCGGCACCATTTACAGTAACCGAGGCCGTGGAAGCCGCTACAAAACGGTGGTGGAGGCCTGGAGTCCAGCGGAGAGAAGGCGGTCAGTCACGTGGTTGTAACTGTGCGGTGTCAGACGGGCACTGGCCTTACCGGGGCATCACTGCGTAAGGTGTGGAAATGCCTCCTCACGGGGCTCTGCCCCTGAGACGGATGTAACCTTGGATGTGAGCTGTCATTGGGACATAAACACGTGACAGTGACCACCAAGAGGCAAGCTCTAAACTCGAGGAAAGATTGTTGTGAGGTGCCAGCAAGGTGGTGGGTGAATGCACTTGGTGTCTGTAGTCCTCACGATTTAAAGCCAGAGCCATGGCCCAGCCCGGCCGGGGCGTTCACCTATCCACGGGCACAGGTACCCCGCGGGTGCTGAGCTGCCCAGGGCAGGCGCCATGGACGCCTCTCCCTCAGTGAGGCCGGCAAGGTGGGGGCTGTGCCCTTATCTCAGGGCTCAGGCCCCGGAGGCCCCTTCCCACGGCCTGCCAGGCCCGCCCCTGCCCCACTCAGGGCTCAGGCCCCGGAGGCCCCTTCCCACGGCCCGCCAGGCCTGCCCCTGCCCCGCGCTTCTGAGTTGAGCCCCTGCCAGCCGAGTGTCCTGGGTCTTCCCCTAGGTGCATGGTACCTGCACGTTCTGCGTCTTGGGGACCTGGTCTGGTCCTACAATGCCACCATCGTGCCTGGTGACCCTGGGAGGCTCATTTCTTGTCCTGTGGCCTGCTGTCCCACCACGAGACTGAAGGCACTTCTCAGCCCCGGGGGGCAGGCAGGGCCGTGGGAGGAGGAGGGGGCGACAGGAGTGAAATGCAGCACGTGGGGCCCAGGACCTGGGAGCAGAGTTCCCAAGTGGCTGTACTTCAGTTGAACCGGCTCTCGGGGGACAGTGTGTTCAGTGGCTCGTGACTAACCCTGGGAGCAGCCACTTGACTGTGTGCTCAGAGGCCTGAGGCCACCGAGGAGGGTCCATTTCCGTTTCTTCTTTGGGGCTGGTGCCCCATGGACTCCACTGCTGCTGGGATGCCTGGCACTTCCAGAGTATTCCGTGGACAAACTCACGTTTCCTGTTGCCTGTTTCCTCCTGTGTCTGCTCCCCCTATTCCAGCCCTCCTGGTCTCCCCCTAAGCCGACTCAGTCCAGAAGGCCTCAGGCTGGCTGGATGCCCATCTTTCTGAAAAGACAGGTTAATTTGGACGGTCACTGAGGGGACTTAACAGGCTGGACATTGTTCATGGTGTCGTGAGATGGGCCTGGATGAACCAGTAACCAGCTGCTGCCCCAGATTCCTGATGGCCTAACCAGACACTCCCCATCATCTGACCCAGCCAGGCACCGTGCCACCCCCGGGGATGTGCATGGCATATGAACCCCTGCCTTCAGGGAGCTCAGAGTCCAGTGATGGAGGCTGGTTGAAAAGAGGTGATGTGATGAGATGAGAATCACAAAGAGCTTGAGGTGCTGGTGCGGAGGGCGTGCCCCAGCCCTGTGGGGGCAATCCTAGAAGGCTTCTTGGAGGAGAGGGCCTCGGACAAGGCTGACTTGTTGCTGCTGAACCCGACTCTGGGATGCACCTGTCTAGCCACAGGTTGGGCCCAGGCAGGTGGGGTATGTCCTGGAGTCAGCCAGGTCCTGGAGGTGGGGGGACACGGGACAGAGGAGGTGCTTCCTGGGTAACAGGAGGCAGCACGTGGAGCTAAAGGCTTCCAGCTGGCCAACTCCTTCACTTCAAGGAACCACACAGAAAACGCTCCTCATGGCGGCTAATGAGGGGCCCTCAATGAGGGGCCGAGGGCGTGTGAATGGGTCCCGCCCCGCACAAGGGCGCTTTGGTAATGTTTACAGGTTTGCAAAGGCTCGCCGCCGCCTCTGGCCCAGCAATCCCACCACTGGGAATTTGTGCGACAGGTAAGCTGGTCCAGGTGCAAATGGCGTGCACACAGACCACTCAGCGACTGTAGTGCTTGTGATGGCCATGTTTGGAGACCGCCCAGAGTCCACTGCCAGGCCCCCGTGCCGCCACCCCCACGCACTCTGGGGCCTGTCCTCAGAGGCAGGGCGAGGCTCTGGTGGCGCCAGTCTGGCTGACGCCCAGGAGAGGCACAGCCCACCTGCCGTCCACAGGCCCCCTTGCCCACGGAGAAGTGTGCCGGGGATGCTGGCACACGGGGCCCGGCGGCCCCCGGGAGCAGGTGATTTATGTCTGTCTGCTGGCATCACGGGAGCACGGCGCCTGGCGTCTCCCTGCCCCCCCTCGCCCTCCCCATTCGTCCTGGTGTCTCACAGATGCAGGGGGACTACTGAATCCCCTGGTGGTCTCAGCCTGCTCCCCCGGGGGGATGCACCTGCCCCAGGTACACTGATGGCTCAGGCGGGCCCTGAGCCGCCTGTGCCCAAGTGCTGGGGACCAGGAAGCAGTCGGGGCAGGGGTGAGTGGGCACGGCTTGGGCCCCTTCCCAGGTGTCCTGCCCACAGTCTTGCTGGGGCCCGACAGGATGAGTGATTGGCTTGAGGAGGCTGCTGGCCACGCCGCGCCATCTGGCAGGGCTATTGTGGACCGCACAAAGGATGGAGCGTGGTGGGGCAGGGGCTGCGGGAGTGCACGACAGGCGGGACAGGGGCTTGGCCTCCCAGCATGCCCCCGGCTGGAGCCGGCGCCTTCGTTCCCACCGTGACCTGGGCCTCAGAGCAGAGGTCTGGTTTCTCACTTCCTGGGGGCAACCAGGGGTGACTCCCTCCCCCGAACCTTTGGCTCCAACACTTTAAACAACTCTGGTTCTGAGCTGATTTATTGCCCTGCTAAGATGCAAAGGCAGTTTTATGCACTCGGTAATTAAGTGGCATTATAGACGGCTGAGAGTAAGTGGCTGCTGTTTTAATAATTAAAATAAATGACCCCTTGACTGCTTCCCAGCTCGATACTGTTTTCCCTCAGTGTCAAGACCCTGGAGAGAGACAGTGTGAATGTGCACATACCTGTGTGCATGTGTGTATGTGGCTGTGAGTGAGTGAGTGTGCACGCCTATGTGTGCATGCACACACGTGTCTGAATGAGCATGTGTGCACGTGCATTTGTGAGTGAACGTGGGGGGTGCAGGGGAGAGGACGAGGTGGCTCCTTCCTGGTCTCTGGTTTCCAGGACAGCTCTCGGGACGCACACACCCTGGCTGGGGCCGGCAGGGTCCCCTCCCAGAGAAGCCTTACTTCTGCCCTCCAGGCCACACCGGTGTTGGACATCATGCCCCACGTGAGGCAGCCCTGATTCAAGCCCCAGCTGTGGCACCGCGTGGCGGTGGTCAGGCTGCCACTCCTCTGAGGCTCGTTCTCAGCTCCTGTAGGATGAGGTGACTGGGCCCATCTCACACCCTGTGGCGGGCACCCAGGGGCACATCACTGCTCCTTCGATGACTGAGAGGCATTGCGCTCTAACTCTCTGTGGGCACTGGGTGAGGGCTTGTGGAGGCAGAGATGAACCAGGGCTGATACTACCCTCAGGGTCTGAGTGGCCAGCGGGGACGCCAGAGCAGGGATGAGCTGATGGGCAGCAGTGACAATGGGGACCTGGCCCCGGGCCGGCTGAGAGCCCAGGGCTCTTTGCAGGCTGCAGGGGCCCAGGGCAGTGGGCCACTCTGCTGGGGGTGTCATTCTCTTCTGCCCCAGTCTGCCCTTTGTTTTCTGGAAGGGTGGTCCTTCCCTAAAAGGCATGAATTGTGGCACAACACGTCCTCAGCCTCATGGGGCCGGCACTGGGCATTTCTGGGGAAGGATGGAACTGAGGTCCTCGCACGAGTAGTTCAGGCAGAGGGGAGAGGAAGGTGGATACACACACACACACCCCCCCCGCTGGGGTCAAGCACTGTATTAGGCTCTCCATGTACTCAGTCCCACAAATGGAATCGAATTGAATTTCAGCAACCCTGCAGCAAAGGGGATTCTTTCACAGTTGGGAAAGTCACAACTCGTGGTGGTGTTCAGGTGCCAGAGCCACAAGGCGGGGCGGGGTGTCAAGCCCCCTCTCTCTTGCCCTCCCTCCTTGCCCCGTCCGGGCATCCCCCACCTGTCCTCTCCACCAGCGTTTCCCGAGTCTCTGCACGTGCCGGCCTGACTTCACATCGCCTCCTGGCCCCCACCCGGCCAAGATGCCTGACGTTGAACTTACAGCCTGGGGGTGCCAGTCCCCAGCTGTGCTTGTGTGACCGGCCACACTCCTCCCTCATCCCAGTCCGTGGTGGTTCTTTCTGGAACATGGCTGTGTCCGAGGCATCTTCTCGCCTTTGCGGTGCCCAGCCGTGGCCGTGCTGTGACATGTGGAGGGGTGGCAGAGGGGGACCATGGGACATGGGATGTCCCTGGGCTGAGCTGGGCTCCCAGGCAGTGGCGTGTCTTGCCTGAAAGCAGGCCCTGCCCGCCCTCGCACGCCCAGCCCTTGGAGGTGCCAGCCCGGTCTGTGGGCACCTCCCCCGGCAGGCAGGCCCTTGTCTCAGACTCTGTGGCAGCAGGGCCCAGCACAGAGGGGGCACCCAGTGAATGAATGCCTGCGCCTGGGTCTGCCCATCCCTGGGAGCGCTGGGGGTCCCTGGGCTCTGTGTGAAGCCCCTCCTCCCTCCGGCCCTGCGGTGCTTGGAGGCCCTGGTGGGCATGGCGCCTCTCCCCACCCCCGCCCCCCCAAGTGTCTTTTCCAGCCGGGTAACTGGAGGAATGCCAGCGTGGTTTGGTTGCCAGGGTAACTCGCCCAGGCTCGTGCCGACTCGGTGCTCAGATGCAGACACGCCACGGCTCAGTGTTGCCTGTCACACTGCAGTGGCAGCTGTGGGAAGGTTTTCCTCAGGCGCTGCTGCTTCCTGAGGGACCCCGGGGCTCCAGGGGACGCGGGGCACAGCCTCCTGATGCCCCCCGTGAGTGCGCCTCCCCGCGGAGCGGCAGGCCTGAGTCCTCCTCCGGATGGGGGAAGGGATGGGGGAAGGGAGGCACCAGAAGGGAGGCTGGGGTGTGGGGCTGCCAGGCCGGGGCCCGCTGCCCTGTGGCTCCCCGTGCTTGCTGCCCCTTGTCCCCACCCTCGCCATCTGTGTGACCCCTGAATTCCAGAGGCCGGGTGGCGGTGGGCCGTGGGGACAGGCAGGTGTGAAATAAGCCTCGCTTGTTCCCTGCGCTTCCCTCTCCCCTCCTGGTTCGGTGGGGTCCGGGCTGGGCTCTTTTTGCATCTGCCCTTTGACCTCGGGTCCCAGGGGACCTGTGCCATCTTGGGTTGTTGGCCTGTCGGGAGGCCTGGAGGTCAGAGCCGTGGTAACTGTGGCATCTTGGTGGTCAGCCTGTTATTCACGGTGTGCAGCATTACAAGCCCCATGCCCGGTCAGTGTCACTTAGGCTTGGTTGGAAAGGGCAGTGGTGTCCCCTTCGCACACACAGCCTTCTCCAGGGTAACCAGTCTGAAGGCCAGGGACGCTCCTGGTGCCCGGGCCAGGCGGAGTGGGCTCTACCCCGGCCAGGCTGTGTGTGGGGCTCAGGGTTCGAGGACCGTGCAAGGACTGAGAAGCGGGCCAGAGGTCATCTGGTGCAGCTCTCCATTCAGGCTGTGACCACACAGTGGGCGACAGGCCTGGGCTCAGCGTGGCCTGGCAGAGAGTGACCGCTGATGCCCCCATATGGTGCCCTTGGGGGCAGCCCTGCTGATGGTATGTGCACGTGAGTGAGTTGTCCTGGCTGGATGGAGGGCTCTGGCCTGAGCCTGTAGCTGGACGTCGCCAGGTGGAGGTGGCTCTGTGCAGCACGGCTGCCTCCATGTTAAGCTCTTTGGCCAGGGACTTGGGGGGATAGTGGTGGTTGGCCCTCCCAGTGCAGCTGGAACCCCGGCTGGGCCCACCATAGGTGGGGGGCAGTCTTTGGGCCGGGCAGGGGACCTGGCTTCTCTTCCCAGCTCTGTGATGCCCTGTGAGGCTTGAAGCCTGTGTGGACCTTGGTCCCCTCTTGCAGGAGGTACACCGGTGGCTCCAGCGTCCATGCAGAGCTGGCTGTGGCTGTTGATTAACTGAGCTGTGTCCTTGGTGGGAGTTGTGACCGGTGCTGTGACTTTCTCAGCTGGGAGTTTTCCTGAGTGGGTGACTCTCCAGGCTGCGGGGTCCCAGGTTGGGGGGCATGCTTTGAATAGCTGAGCTCCCTCCAGGGCCCCTTGCAAGCACGCCTCTCCTGTGCAGCCTCCTTCAGTGGCATTTGCGTGTCCCTGTGGAAGAGGCGTGGGCAGGACTCGCGGACATCTCTGAGCCTCTGCTCCTCCACAGTGAGCTCGGCCCCAGTCAGAGTAGGAGTGCTGAGGCCTGCCCGGCGCCGGGCACGGTGGGGTTGCTGACCCTTCCCGCTCCGGACCCTGTGGTTTCATTCAGGTGGCTTTGCCAGCAGCAGTCCCTTCTCTCAGTGCATGTGGTCACCCCATTTCACAGATGGGAAAGCCAAGATTCAGAGGACGCCTGGGCCATCCTGGGAGCTCCAGCCCAGACCCTTCCCCATGCAGGCCCACCCCCGTCTGCCGTGTCTGAGCTCAGGCACACGGGGGCAGCTGTGTGGGCTGCGTGTGTGTGGTCTGAAGACCTCTCTGCTTGCTGGGACAAGGGGACACTCCTGGGCTGGGAGCTCCTGGGTCCCCTGCCAGGGAGGGAGCTGGTGTGACGAGAGGAAATCAGTGGTCGGGCTGGGGGCGCGGTGGGAGCCAGGCACAGACTTGACGAGTTTATTTTCGTTTCTAAGAGGATACAGCTTCATCAGAGGAAGGGGAAGGTTTGGAAAAGTAGAAAGACAGCCCGAGCCCCGTCTCCCGGACCGTGCTCCGAAGACGTGTCCCCCCCCAAGACCGAACTGTGTTTTCTGCCCGTACGTGAGTGTCGCGGCTGCTGGTCGTCCGTGTGGGAAGGTGGAATCTGGCTTTTTTCACGCACCTGGAGCTGGATGCTCTTTCCCCGCCTTGGTCGCCACAAACCTGGTCGGAGGCCACACAGCAGCCCTTTGCACGCGTTAACCGGGGGCTGTGTGACGGCTGTCTGTCGTCGGATGGACGAGTGCTTCCTGGTGGTTCGGGCAGGTACCTGGCACTCACAGCCGTGTTTTGGGTCACTGGTGGCCTCGGGCTGTTGCAGTTTGGGTTGGTTTGGGAGCCGTGGTGGGGGCTCCTCCGAGTCACCGCTGGGGAAGTCACTCTGGGGGATACAGCAGGGGTGTGCTCCAGATGGGCAGTGACACAGCGTGACCAGTTGGCTCAGCGTCTTCTCCTTTTGTCCCTTAAAAATCCACGAGAAAGTTGTTCGTTTCTCGCGACTGCTATGACCTGACCACAAACTAGAGGTGGGGGGAGCTTGAGACAACAGAAACTTGTTCTCTCACAGTTGTGGGGGGCAGAAGTCGGAAATCAAGGCTCCGAGGGAGGGAGAACCCCTCCTTCTCTTCCAGCTTCTGGCGGCCGGCTGGCCGTCCTTGGTGTCCCTTGGCTTATGGCCGCGTCCCTCTAATCGCCGCCTGTGTCCTCACACGGCTCTTCCTGTGTGTCTCTGTGTCCTTTCCTGCCTCCCGGAAGGGCACTCTTGAACTCGTGAGGATTTAGGGCCCTTCCTAGCCCAGAGGGCTCTCAGCTGGATCCCTGCCTTGAAGACCTCTGCAGAGACCTTTTTCCACATCAGGTCATACTCTGAAGTTGGGGGTGACGTCGTTGTGAGAGGACAGGACTCAGCCCTCTGCAGGTGTGCGGGGCGGGGACAGAGGATGCTCACACAGGCGGCTGCTCCCGCTGTCTGCGGAGTGGCCTGCCTGCCGCCAGCACTGGAGGCCTGGCTCAGGGTGACCCTGAGACCTCCTGGGGCTTCCCGGGTTGTAATGGACGTACCAGACGTCTCGGGTGCACTCAGAGGTTGATGTTTTTTTCTCCTGAAGCCTGAACTGAAAAGGCATTTTCTCCTGTGATGTTTTCTCTTCTTGACGTGTTGTGTGCACTAAGACGCCGTGTTCCTTCGGTCTGCAGAGGAGAAGCCAGGGCCACGCCTGCTTGCCTGTCAGCCGAGAAGCTGGAGTTCGCCCTTGCCTCAGGCATCCTGACCTGGAAGTTCATTTAAGCAGCTCATTTAATGTGACTGTTGGTGGCACCTCCCTGGCAGCCTTGGGGGTGGGCGGGAGGGAGCCTTGGTGGCTGGTAGCCCTCTCCAGGCCAGCTCTCCGCCCCGCTCCCCACGCCTGCTCTGCTGGTCTGGGGTGTGACTCAGCAATGAGCCGCAATTACAGCTGATGTTTAAAGCCGAGATGCCCCCTTGTATTTCAGGTGGGGGAACTGAGCACAGGCAGTGAGGGGCACAGGCCCGCCTGTCCAGGGTCACAGAGTGACTGAGGGGCCAGTGTCCCTCGGGTGGCTGGGTGGCCTGTGATGCAGCCCACGGTCTGGGTTGCAGCTGGTGGGCTTCCCAGGGGTCCGTGTGCTGTGGTGGGTGAGGGCAGGCCCAGGCTGGGGGTTCCCGTCCCAGCTGCACTGCCTGCTGCTTTGTGGTGTTGGGTGAGTTACCTCCTCTCTCTGGGCCTCAGTTTCCCCACTTATAAATGGAAAGGGTTACCGTGAGAATCAGATACCAGAGGTAAAGTGCCTCCCATGAGGTTCCGGAGAGGGTGGTGAGGGAGCTTTGCTTTTGAAGTGAGTTCGAAGTGACAGAACTGCGGCGAGGACAGTGCCAGGACTCCTGTCGCTTCCCTTGGGTTTGCCTGTGGTCTTGGCCGTGCTGCCTCCTTCTCGCTCTGGGTGCGGACTGTGTTTTCTCCTGAGCTGTTTGAGAGAAGTTGGGGTTCACACGCCTTTCCTCCCATAATCCTTGACGTGCACTTTGTAAGAACAGGGAGCGTCAGCCACGCAGTGAGGGTACCCCACGGCGGTCAGCGTCAGGAATGTGCGTGCCCGACGCCACCTGCTTGTCCCATCACAGTGCTTTCGGGAGGTGATTTTTCTGGTCCAGGGCCACATGCTGTATCCTCCTTGAGGCTGCTTTCACCCAGAACCTGCCTTCAGTCTCCCTCGGTCACTTCAGGGACCCTTTCGCAGAGTACAGACCAGCCACACGCCAGCCTGTCTGCCGTCACCCCACGATCGCACGCAGGCTGTGTGTTTGCGCAGCCCTGGCCCCGAGGCGGGAGCCGTGTTGCCGGCACGCCCTGTCGCGAGGTGCCCGGTGTGTGCCGGGCTTGGGAGCAAACTCGATCAGCTGGTTCAGGAGTTCCCCACAGGCTCCCCACGGAGAGGTTAGTAATGCGTCGTTGTCATTCATAAACGACCTGTGGGAAGCACTTGTCCTGGCTGGACATTCCCACGCTGGGTCAGCACCTCCTGGTCCCCGCCCGGCCGGGGTGATGGGGACGTTCTAACTGCCTCCTTCTTCTCACTTAGCAGCTGGCATTCTGCTGTGCGGGATTCCCCTTCTCCCTCATGGGCCTGTGTGTGGACACAAGGATTCTCATTGTATCCATCGGGGCTGTAATCCCTGGCTCTCGTGATGGTTGTCATTGTCACCTTGCCCAGGACAAGCAGCTGGCAGCGCACTAAGGGGGAGAGGGAGGTAGGGTTTGACGTGCATCCTTACAGGGTGATGCGGGGTCTGGGGTCAGGGTGCCTGCCCTTGTCTTGGCCGTGCCACCTCCGGCCTGCAACCTTGGATGAGGTGGTGAACACCTTGGGGTCCTTGGTTCACCCCAGTGTTAGAAGGAGAGGTTGGGACAGGTTAACCTTTAAGGCCCTTTTAACCTGATCCCTAAGTCCCTTGGGGTCTCCTTCCAGGCCTTGTGCTATCTCTCTGCTGACACCGGGCAGTTCCTGGTGGCCAGCTGTCACCTGTCACCTGCAGGAGTAATGACACAGAGGGCGGCTCCGTGGGGCCCCGCCCTGCCCACCTCACTTCCTCGTGGCCCTTCTCCAACGGTGCCCTTCCTTGGCAGAACCCAGGACTGTTTATTCTTGTTGGTAACCAAACATTGACCTCATCCTGGCACCAGCTCTCCTGACCTTCGGGGCTGTTCTCCTTCAGCCCTTTCTTAAAGAGACACAGCTTCGTGGGCAGGCACGGCGGTGCGCTGCAGGGGATGGGCCCGTGCCCACCTGTGCCCACCTTGCACCTGTTCTGGAAGGACCCTTGGAGGCTCCCAACTCCCTTGTGATACAGAGGGGCGTTCTGGGTCTCAGAGCAGGGAGGGGACCTGCCCAGGGTTATGCCACAGCTGGTCGTCGGACTCGGACTTCGAACCCAGGTCTCTGGTGCATGGACTCTACCCCCTCGCTGAAGGTGCCTGTGTGCCCTTTACAGTGACGGACTTCGCCGGTCACCAGTCAGAGCCCGGGGTGGTGTTTGCTCCTGGGGGGCAGGGCTTTGAGGGTCACACACAGCATGTGGGGAGGGATGTGAGGGCTGCCGGCCTTCTCCAGGTGCTGGGCTGGGTGAGTGACACAGCCCTGCATGAACTTGTAAAGGGGGGGGGGTGCCCACGCCAGGAGAGAAGGGCTCGAGCGCTGGGCCCAGCACACTCAGGTGAACGGCCTTTCTGCTGGGTGGAGGGCAGGGCCTGGGGGACTCCCCAGCAGTGGGGGCTTGGCCAGAGGGGCTGTGGGGGACCTCAGTGTGGGGACAACCACAGTCATCTTCAGCTAAGAGGTAGTGGACAGGGGCACCAGGAGAGGGAGGGGTGAAACTGGGGAGGGCACTGCCAGGGAGTTTAGGCAGAAAGCTGTGGGGACAGGTTTTTGGAGCAAGTGAAACAGGATCACTCTAGCTCCCCAAATTCCTGAGCGGCAGTGGCCTGGCCTGGGTGTTCCAGAATCACCCCAGCAGCCCAGTCAGCAAGCATCATCCCTCCCATTGCAGATGAGGATGCAGAGGCTCAGAGATGTTGAGTCACTGGTGTGAGGTCACACAGCTTTGATTACAGGAAGGCCCAGCTGTCCCCAGGCCTCTCCTGACCTTCTATACCCCGCCCAGCCCATCCTCAGCAGCCTGGGTGACCTGGGTGACCTGGCCAGCAAGACAGTGAGGTCCTGGTCTGTCAGTCCTATTTTGGGCCACCACGGATGTCACGGTAGGAAGTGGAAGGTTTTCTGAGCCCTTACCCAAGGAAAGCAGGTGACCTTTGAGCCCCAGAAGTTGTGCACCATCTCCCTTGTGGGGAGCACTGTGGGGCCAAAGGGCAATTCCAGCTGGATTTACTGGGTGAAAGGCAATTTGGAGAGCCGACCCATGAGCGATGGCAGGACAGGAATGCACCTGGGGCGGAAGCTGGGCTGGCAGCCCCCCCGCATGCCAGACCCCTGCATGCCAGACCCCCGCATCAGAACCAATGCTTGCCCTTTTGTTTGGGTGGCTCCAGGAGCCTGATCCATCCCCACTGTACTGAGGGGACACTGAGGCTCCAGCGGGGTCATTGCCACCCACGTATAGAACCTGGGACCCGCTGACTCCACACCCAGGCACAGGGCAGGGACAGGCTCTACCCGCCCCCTCCCAGCCAGCTGCAGTGAGGGCCTGGCCTGGGTGGGGGCAGTCCATGCCTTCCCAGGCCAGCCTCTTGTCCCCGCAATGACCTTGGATGGATGTGCAGATATACTGGCTTTCTGAGTGGTTGGGTCAGGGGACATGATTTCAGCACCCCCAGGCAGCAGCAAGGTCCTGCCTGCCCACCGCTGTCCCAGAGGAGCAGCCCTCCGTTCTCCTGGCATGCCGGGGGCAGCTGGGGGTGGGCTCAGCTCGCCTGGCCCAGAAGGAGCTTGTCCTTCCCCTCCCTGAGCCTCCCACCTGGACCAGCTCCTTAGGGCATTCAGCTCCGCTCCCCAGGTGAACTGTGACCAAGGAGGCCCTCCCTGGCCTCCCATCAGCCAGGGGTTCTAGTTGCTGTGTGGGCCCGGGGCCTGGTGAGTGCCCGCTCAAGCCATTTCTCCTCTTGTCTGTTCACTTCTTCGCTGGACCCACCACCCTGCCTGGGTTTGGCTTGGGTTGTCTCCTGAGCCCTGTTTGCTGGGAGGAGGGAGGCCGAACCTGGACCCAGGGCTCCGGTCTCATCCTTGAGTCACCTGCTCGCTCCCCCCCCCCCCCCCATAGTGCACCTGCTCTGCCCATGAATGTGGGTTGGATGGCCATTGGTCACTAGGGTCCGTCCAGCCCCAGTGCCCCCTGTGTGCCATGACCCTCACCGCCTGGGGACTCTTCCACCGCCTGGGGAGGGTGTCTCCTCTGCCTTGTGTGGAACCAGCCTCGGTTTTTTCCCACGTCACAGCCAGCGCACAGGTCCCAGTGCTCCACGTGCTACCAAGATGTCAATTTAGAGAAGGGACATTTGCTTTATGAACAAACACACGTTCGCTTCAAATTGCCTTCATGTGTGACATTCCTAAATTGGATTCAGGTGGCACTTTTGACAGTTTGTGGGGAGGCCCCAACCTTCACTAGCTCTGAAAAGGAGGTAGGTGCAGGGGGCTTGGGTGAGCCAGGCCCCAGGTGACAGTTATGCAGTGGAGGTGAGTGTCCCTGTCCCCACGGCGAGCTGGTGCTGGTGGCTCGGTGGCAGCGTGGAAGCCCCAGCCCACCAGTCCTTCCCATCAAGGTCATGACATCACTATGGGCCGTGGAGAGGATGGCGGATGGTTTTTATTGAGCACCTACTAAATGCCGAGGGCTTTCACTGCAGCCTTCTAAAGGTGGGTTTTGAACCCATTTCCTATTTAGAAAAAAGAATGCAGCTCGCTGCCGCGTCCATTACATTTTCTGTAAACGCGCTCTTTGAGGTGGAAGCAAATCTGCCCGGTTTTCAACGTGAAAATAAAATACAAAACTGTCCTTGGAGCGATTTCTAAACAGAACTCGTCTCTAACCCTAACCTTCCAGAAATGTGTGTGGTGATCAGTATGTAATAATGTTTTTTCACGTGGTAAATTCCGAAGCATAAAACTTTGGGGATGAGGTGAGGACTGTAACCTGCGAGTTATCTCAGGGTAAATGCTGTGGCCACCAAGTGCCACCAGTGAGTATTCTTGGGGCCCAGGGGAAACGGGTTAATGTCCACTTTGAATGAAACTGAGGCTCAGAGTGCAAGGTAAGCAACCTGAAGTCACACAGCCGCTACGTTCAGCTCCTGTTTCCTTTGTGCAGTCACACGTTATCGCGACCTGGGTGGCTTCACCAACGCACGTTTATTACCTTCTGGAGTCCAAAGAGGGAAAATCAAGGTGTCAGCAAGGGCTTTGCGCTTTCTGGAGGCTTCTCCTGTCCAGCTTCGGGAGGCTGTTTGTGTCCCCTAGTGGGAGGCCCCTTCCTACGTTCAGAGCCAGCAGCGGCTCATTTCTGACGGCTCTGCCCTGGTTCCGGCTCCTGCTGACCACAGCCTGGAAAGACCCCGTTTTTAAGCATCGGTGTGATTAGGTTGGGCTTGACTGGGATCTCCCTCCCCCCCCAACCCAGGCCACACTGCGTCTTCCTGACGGAAGTCCCCATGCTGTCACAGGGGGAGCTGGGCTGCCTTGTTCACAGGCCCAGCACTGGTCTTGCAGTGGGCCCTGGGCGTGAGGTGTCGGTCCTTCCTAGGATGTCCTGGAGGGTGACACCCTTCAGCCGGCTGAGTTGACGATCTTCTGGTTATTAGTCACCCTGCCGTGGGTTTTATGTGAGACGGAACGTGAAGTTCGTTGTCCCTACACTGAATCTGTCACTCCTAGCTGGACGGGTCCCTGCTGCCCTGCCCAATTGCAGGGACGCAGTCTTAGGCTGGCCCTGTCCTGCTCTACCTGCTGCACCACCCTGCCTCTGCACCGGGCATCCTGCCCAGTGCCTCCCCGCTGTTCCTGCCTCCTCTGCCCCCACCCCACCGTGGGGGGCCCGCCCCTCACAAGGGGGACCTGCCTGGCACTCAGTAGAGACTTGGTTGACATCTCATGATGAAAGCAGTCCCCTTTCTTCCGAAGCCAGCAGAAGTCTCCCCTTTTGGCTACTAAGGGGCTTGGCACGTACATTCTGGGGCTCAGTAAATGTTTATCCTCTCACCCCCCAGACTTCAGTCCTGCCCTTCCTAGCCTCATCACAGTCCCTGTAGTTCAGTTCTGTTTGCAGGAGGCCAGCCCCGCCCGTGACTAGTCAGGGCCAGTGGGCACCGGGCGTGGGGTCCCCCTCAGGGATGGAGCCCACGGGGCGGTGATTTAAACAGTCAGCATAGACCGGGGCTTCCTAGCCCTGTGTGTACGTTCGAATCCCTGGGAAGGCATCTGAAATATATGTGGATGTCCAGGTCCCTCCTCAGTTCATTTGGTCTCAGGGGAGAAGGGCTCAGATGTTAAAAGGTCCCCAGGGAGCCAGATGCTGAGAGCCACAGGTCCAGGGTGACTTGGCAGCCGTGTGGCTGTGTGTCCTTGCTGGGCAGGGCCTGTGCACATCTGTTCTTGGCCACAGCCAGCAGTTCCCATTTGGAGTGAAATCAGGGTTGGTGGGGGAGGGGACATTAACAGTGCTGTCACCTGCCCTGTCACCTGCACACACAGATTAATTCCTGTGAAAATTGAAGGCCCAGAAAAGGAGTTCTTTTTTTCCTCTTCTCTTGGGTTTGAGATGATGACACGGTTTCGGTCGGCTTCTCGGTGGTGGTGACGAGTTTGACATTTGGGTTAGAGAATACCAGAAGCTGCCGGGCAGGTGCAGCCCGGGGCTCGTTCACAGGCCGACTGGGACCCCGCTTCCTGTTTGGCTGCTCCCTCGAGATTTCCATGCAGGTCGGGAAGACTCGTGGCTCTTCCTGGAATCGAACGCCTGGCACCCCTGCGACCCAGAGTGGGCAGGGCGCTGATCCGCGGCCCGGCAGCACACAAAGGGGCAGATGGCAGCCAGGGGACAGCTGTGCCCCTGAGCAGGGGAGGCCGAGCGGCCGGCGTGGGGAGGCCCCAGTTTTCATCAATGCCACCATTTGTCTTTCTCTGTGCCCATTAATTTTCTTCACTCTGTGGACTCGGGATGGAGAGGGCGGGGCTCCAGGCACGCCGGTCCATTTCATTGTTCGAGGTTTCCATGATCCCGCGTCCCCGGGCACAGAGGTGCGATTGTGGGAGGGGCCCGGATGCTGGCCGTTGGCGCATCTGTGACCAGGCGGTGTGTCACTGTGTGACTGTGGCTCTGAGTTAACCGCTCTGAGACGCAGGCTCCTGTCTGCTGTGAACAGGGACAGTAATGTAAGGACCTGCCCCGTCCGCTGGGTGCGAGGATTGCACATGGTGACGGGAGGGTCGGCGTTCCGCTCACCGCCTGCGGCCACACGTAGGTGCTCTGGAGAAGGTGTGTGTGCACCGGGCATGGAGGTCCCTTCTCGGAGCCCTGCGTGGACGTGAGCACTCCTTCCCACGCCCGGGGCTCTGGAAGCATCGCTGAGTTAGCCCGTAGCACCCCGCAGACCCCCGTGGGCAGCCCAGGCGGGCAGGCCAGGCTGGAGGAGGAGCGTCCTCACAGGAACCCGATGCTCCCTCGAGAGGCCGCCCCAGCCCTCTCGCCTTCATCCATAAATGATGCCCGTCTCACTTTCAGCCTGCACCTCCCGGAGCTGCGGTGTGTGCCAGGGAGCAGGTACGAGAGGCTCAGGTGTTCCCGATCCTGCCTCTCACCAGCCCTCCTCCGTGCCTCGGCTCAGCCGTACCCGCAGCTCAGACGCGCTTGCCTTCCGTCCTCACCCTGCTAGTCTGCCTGTCAGTCTTCCGTTCAGATGCCGCCTTCTTCAGGAAGGAGTCCCTGATTTCTCCCAATCAGCACTTGCTCTCTGACCCTCTTCCCTAGGCTTTACCTCTTTACTCCACTCTGCCCTTCAGTGAATGTGGTCACCCCTATAGTTCTTTCATGAGGCCGAGGGACCCTTGGAGAAGGGGACCCAGTCCTTGGACAAGCGTGTGTGACACTGGTCTTCCAGGCACCAGGCCCTGTGACCTTGGGCCGACCTGTGCACTCTTGGAGCATGCTTTTTTCTGCCCACCTGGCAGGGTCCCCGGAGCAGTAGAGGGCAGCAGAGTGAGTGCGTCTGCGTTGAGGTCGGGAAGCAACTTCCCGGGACCCTTCAGTGTTCCAGGGGCTTCCATCCAGCAGGGGGTGCCTAAGCAGGAGCTGTTCAGCCTCTGCTTGCTTCCCCCTAGTGATGGGGAGCTCATGCCCCACTGGTCGCCTGGGCTGGCGTGTAATTGGTAATTCCTTTCCAGTCCTGGGTCCTGCTCTGCAGCAATTTGGTCTCTTGGTGACCTTGAAGGCTGCCCAGGGTCCAGGGAGCAGGTGGGCCTTGGGTGGGGACGTCCCCCAAGTACTTTAGGAAGACAGGGCCGCGTGCAGGCTGTGCTGATGGGTGTCCTGGGCCTTGCCGGGGGTGGGGGCAGGGCAGCAGGCACATTCAGCTCCGAGGTGAGTGGGCAGCAGTGGCTGCCCCTCAGTGCAGCACCGAGTTGCTTTATGGCAGGCCTTTGCAGCCGTGTTGGGCCCAGGGCTGCACTGAGCCAGGTGATGGGGAGGGCGGCCTGGGACGAGGAGGAGGCCGCTCTACCCCTGCCTGGTCCATCACCTCTCCACCATGAACTTGACCCCCTTTGCCTTTCTCTGCACCTGTCCCACCCCCCGTCCTCCTGGTAACCACTGCACTGTTGCCGGCGTCTCTGAGTTTTGTTAGTTGTCAGTGGTTCTTGCTAGAACGAGCTTCTCTTGTTCTATGACCAAGTCTTTGCTGGCTGCTACAACACAGTCCCACAAACTGGGGCCTCATAAATACCAGACATTTACTTCTCGTAGTGCTGGGGGCTGAAAGCCCAAGATCAGCACACAGGCAGATTCAGTGTGTGGTGAGGGCCCCCCACTGTGTCTCCCCACTGTGTCCCCACTCGATGGAAGGGACGAGAACTCTCTTTCATCAGAGCACTAATCTCACTCATAAGGGCTCCACCCTCATGACCTGATCACCCCAGAGGCCCCACCTCCTAACACCATCACACGGGCATTAGGTTTCAACACATGGGTTTTATGGGGACACAGACATTCTGGCCATCGCAGTGTCCCCGGTGCTTGGAGCTGGCCCAAGCTCCCTGTGGTTGGTCCTCTGTGCATCGCTGCACCTCATTTCTCTGCCTGTGGGGGTGGCAGTGCCTCCCATGGTGGGGGAGGGTCTGAGCTTCCCTGTGGGAGGAGCAGCTTGCTGTGTCAGGGATGACAGCACCACCCCTGGGGCAGGGGTGCCCAGTCAGAGCGACCCTCGGACCCGCCCTGCTGGATTTCGATTTCCGTGACTCGAAGGTGTGTGCAGGCCTGTGCCTGCCCCTTGGGGTACGTGCTGGATGCAGAGGAAGGAGGGAAGCCGAGAAGGCAGATGCTCTCAGAGGCAGCTCCCTCTCTGGGACGACAAGGGGGCTCCTGCTCAAGGAGGCCCTTCTACCCCAGGGAGCCATCGGCCCTGATGCCGCAGCCGTCCCCTCGTAATGAAGTGGGAGGACGGAATTCAATCAGCCGAGCAGCCACGTGGAAATGTCAGCGTTTTCCCGGCAGAGCCCTCGTGGAGGGGGCCTGAGGCGGGTGCGACTGGGCCCGCTAATGACCTGCCACAAAGCCTGCCTGTCCCCAAGACCTTTCCGGGACTTGGCTTAGTGGGAGGGCCTGGAAGGGAGGCAGAACTGGCAGGGACCCTGGGAGGGGCAGTAGCTGGAGAGTCAGGCCCCGGGTGTCACTGTGTGTCACCGCCCCCTCCGCCATCAGCCTCCACTTCTTCGTATGCAGGGAGAGAAAATCTTACTTTCTCCTGGGCTGTGGCAGCCATTGCTGGCACCCTGCCCGGATTCCCCAGGCACTTAGGCCGCCCTGCTGCCTCCACATCCCCCCACCCCTCCGCCGCCCCCCACCTCCCAGCACCTGCGGCTTTGTCTGGGAGCCTCTCCTGTCTGCTCCAGGGGGGCGGGGCTTCGGCATCAGTAGCCCCTCCCATCGGGAGCAGCACCCCCACCAGTGAGCCCTCCTGCAGGCGAGGAACGCTGAGACCCCAGAGCTCCCCAGTGGATTGACACCCCTTTCGTTCTTCCATGCTGTGCCCCACTTCCCCACCCGCCATCCCCATGGGACCTGCTTGTGCTTGAGTCCTATCTCACCCAAACTACAACGTAAGCTCCTGGCGAGGTCTGCCCGGGACAGCGGGGCCCTCCCGGGACAGCGGGGCCTGGCCGGGACAGCGGGGCCCGGCCGAGACAGCGTGTGCGGAGCTGCTGAGCAGACCCCGTGTCACTGTCCCAGGCTGCTGCTCCTCCCTCTGATGGGAGGCCCTGCTGGTGGGAGCGCGCAGGATGGAAAGCTGACTCCTTCGGGAACCTGGTCCAACCCACCGGCAGGATGAACCCCGGCTACGTCCGCAGACTTCCCTGGGACCCACTGCGTGCTGAGTGGTGAGCTAGTTAAGGAGGCTACAGGGGTGATGAGATGTGGCCTCTGGCCCCCAAATTCTTACACTTTGGATTGAAGGTGAGGCTGGGGTGACATTGCCAGGGAGGAACCCAGGCCAGGAGGGGAGATGGGACCTGGCTCCAGCCTCACAGCTGCTGAGAAGGCAGGGCTGCCTGATGCTCAGCACCAGCACCCAGCTCCGGGCTCCTGCACTGGAGCCCAACAGTGCCGGGGGGCGGGGCTCACAGACCCCCGCAGGCTGGTGACTCCGCCCACCATGGGCGGCACCACCAGAAGGGGCAAACCGAGGGCTGAGGTTCCGGCTCCCGGAAGTGAGAATGCTCCAGGGAGCTCCCCCTACCCGTCCGCCCAGATGGAAGCTGCACCGTGAGTCACACTGGAATTGGTCCAGAGGGCCCAGGAGGGGCCGGGGGCAGGTGTGAGGGGATGCCTTGGCCAGCCCAGCCTGGGTCCCTTCCGTAGCCGGCGCCCCATTTCCCCCGTAGCCAGCGAAGCCGGGAGATGACGCTTCCCGCCCCCTCAGCGCCGGCCTCGTCACTGCAAACCCTGGGATTAATTTAATTACCCGCTCGTCTCCTAGACGCTGGGGCTCAGGGGCGCCCTGGCATCGCGAGTTGCCCGAGGCTGCCAGGAAGGACCGTCCTCATGCCCTCCTGGCCCCCGTCCCCCGGGTGCACCTCTCAGTCCTTCCTGTCCCACCTGCTCTGTCCCACGGGTGACCAGGTGTCCTGCGCCCTGGCTCTGGGCACTGTGCAGGGCCTGGGCCGGGCAGCTGAGCAGTGGGGCTTGCAGGGGTCAGTCTCTGTCCTGAGAAGCTGCAGCAGTCCCTGCATTCTCCGTTTTTATAAGAGAAAGATTTGAGAAATGGTGGGGATGAAATTAAATTTTAAAAGCCGCCCATTTCTTCACGGGAGCCCCAGCCCTGCCCGTCTTCCCAGGTGCTCCCTCCTGAGTATATCTCATTTCGTGGGTTTTTAGAATGCAGCGGCAGTGATGCGTAGTATGATTCTGTGTCCAGGTCTTTCCACTGGAATTTAAGTGGTTTCCCACATTGTTGAGGAGGGAAACTCTTCCTAAACACCATTTGAATGGTGACAGGGTGTCACTCTCTTGTTGGACACGTAGTTATTTCCAGTTTTGGCCATCGCAGCACCGTCTGCATTCTTCATTATTGGAATTAATTCGTCAGGGTAGATGCCACTGGAATTACTGGATGAATTAAGACGCCCCTATTGTTCTATTGAAATTCGGAAGAAAACCACACACCCAGTGGTCTGCAGTGTGCTCTGTTTTCTGCAGACCCAAACGGACGGGTGGAGCAGGGCTCAGTCCTCGGTTCGTGGCCGCTGGGCTGTGCCCACGTGTGGCTTGTTAGGGAGGCCAGCCGGGCTGTGGCCTGTGGGCCCTGAGGTCTGGCACTGGCGGGCGGATAGGGTGTCATTGGGTCATTTGTGGAATGTGTGATGATGGCCTGTGTCCCTCTCCTGGTGCTGGCTCTGGCACCACTCTTGGGAGCTGGGTGTGGGACCCGCTGTGACTGAGGGAACGGCTGGCTCAGACAGGAGCCGTGACGTGTCCAGCCCGCCCACTGCCCATCAAGGACGCTGAGGCCGGTCAGCCAGCCTGCTGACCCCATCCCAGTGTATGACTCCAACCGGAGCCTGACCGAGGAGGGAGACGCTGGGAACCCCCAATCCTCCCATGGAAGCAGCAGAGAGAGGCGAAGCCGTCCCCAGGGTCCGGGGACTGGGTGGTCATTGTGCCCGCCTTCCGACAGGCTCAGTGCGTGAGTTAGTGACCTGGCTCAGGACCCCGGTCGCACATGGTGGCTGGTCCCTCTCCTGAGTGTGAGATAGTGCTTAGTCGCAGGGTCCCATGGTGGGAGCTGCGGTCCGCAGGGCAGCTACCCTGCAGCTGTCCCCAAGGGTTGGGCAGTAATGGAGCATCCAGGGGAGAGGCTTGGCCAAGTGCTGCATCTTCTGGAAGCCTCTGCCAGCTTCTCTCAGTGGTGTGGTGCTATCGGCATTGCTCAATGTGGCCAGACCCTTGGGGTCCTGAGCACGGACCTCCAGGGGTGGGCCTGGGTGGTGTGGAGGGTCCTGGACCCCACGGCTTACCCACCAGCAAGTGAGGACACTGTTCCTTGTCACCCCCTCATCTGGAAAAGGGAGACAGTGCTGTTGAACCTTGTCAGATGGAGGGGGCTGCCATGTGTCACATGGGATGGATGGCAGGTCCTCCTGTGTCCGGCCAGCCCCACCTGGAGGGACACGAGAGCGGGGAGCCCTTTGGAGTCGATCTGGCCCACTGGTTCCCAGGTGGCATTCCAGCGAACGCTCCTGCTAGCAGCATGCAGGGGATGCCCATAGGGAGCCCCGGCTGTACCCCGTCTTCCTTCCCGGACTCGGGGCCCAGCGACCCCTAAATACTGAGGCCTTTCCCATCAGGCTATTTGCACGAACGGGGTGTGGGAAGGGACGTCCATTTTGGGTGACTGAGGAGCTGCAGACGGGAGGAAGAGGGTGCATTATCCCCGGGGGTGAGCGGCTGGGGCCAGCTGCCGCCTGCCCTGGTCCCGGCCTGCTGCTTAGAAATGCACATGCTTGTGGGCCTGGTCTGGGGGCCAGCTGGCCGTGCTCCTGAGGGTCCTTCCAGGTGCTTACGGAACCAAGTGAGGCACGTCAGGGGGCAAGCTGGGCACCTGTGCAGGACCTCGGGGGATGGCCTTGCTGATGGGTCCAGGCCCTAGACGGTGCAGGAAGGTCACGACCTTCTGAGAGGAGAGCTGCTGCTGCCCCAGTTCTGTGGGGTACCAGTGGGGGAGGGGCATGCCCTTCATGTCATCTGTGAGGACGCCTAGGGGTGGTGCTGGCTGAGTGCTGGGGGTGGACAGGTGCTTCAGTATTCCCATGGGGACGTGACGGTCCAGCTGGTTTCCTGGGACCACCCAATCCCCCGTTGCCCACCCAGGAGTGTTAAAAGCCCCAAGGGAGGTACCCCACGATGTCTGGCTTGGGACCTGACTCCCTCTGCCCTTCCGCCTCTGCACCTGCACCTGCCGAGATGGTTTGGTCCCTTGCTCACCCTGCCTTAACCTCCCCTACCTTGCGGTCTGCCACCTTCCCCGCCACCCCTCCCAGCAGGTCCCTCTTCTCAGCCTGGCCTGGGGTGACTGTCATCACTTTCTTCCTCTGACGTGATGGCTGAGGCAGGATGGGGCTCTGGGCGACAGGGTGGTGGACTTCTGCCTGCTTTGCTGATGTGATTGTGAAAGGGGGTCAGGGGGTAAGGGGGGGGAGGATTTGAGCCCCTCAGGCTGCACTCGGAAACTGGGACGTTGGGGACTGTGTCACTGGGCTGTCCCTGCACCTGGCTCCTGGTGGCTCTGGTCGGTGGAAGTCCTTGCGGAAGGGGAGGCTTGTCTGTCACGTGCCTCCTCCACTAATTGTTAGTAGAAGTCCCCGCATGCCAGGCATGGTGTGGGCAGAGGACCTCAGTGTGGAGTTGGCATGCTTAGGTACCTCAGTTTCCCCAGCCAGACCCTGGACCCTGGAGTGGGCTGCCCCTGGTTGTGAGGGTCCCATCAGGGGAGTGTTTGAGAGGCCTCTTTTTGGACCCGAAGCACTGGGGAGGCTGAGGAATCAGCCCAGGACAGCTGGTGAGGGAACCCCACATTTCCTTTCTGCGGAGCTGGGAGAAGCTCTCTGATGGATGGTTAATGTTCCCCCAACTTGTGTCATTACAGATCCCTCGTCCGCTTACATCAGACAGCTGGAGAGCAAGGTGAAACTGCTGGAGGGTGACAAGCTCCCCGCACAGGTAGGCCGGCCAGGGTTGGACTTCGGGTGCTGTGCCCGACGGGCAGCATGAGCCCTGTACCTCTGCACCCCTCCTGTGCCCACCCCTGTCCCGGCTTACCCGGGCTCCCCGTAACCTCCCATCGCCCCTCCTGCCCCAAGACACTGCCTGGAATGCAGGCAGCTAAGCCTCGCTCCACTGCCTGTGGGGTTCCCTCTGTCACATCCTTTCACTGTCTGTCCCCCAGTGGTCTGTGAGCTCCGTGGTGCGCATGTAATTGCTGAAGAAACGGGCCACTTTGTTAGTCCCCCTAGTAGGTGGATGTCTGGAAGCCTGGGCAGTGACTGGTTCGCCTCCCTGAGACCCACACAGAACCTCCCTGCCCTGCCGTACCCAGGCCTTCCCAGGTCCTGGGCCGGGCTGGTGCCCACAGATGCGCAGGATCCCGTCTCCTGTCCTGCACGTCCCCAGCACAGGGATGGCGGGTTGGAGACTGGGAGATGAGGGCAGCGCAGGGGGCAGGCAGTACAAGGTGAGAGGCAGGGCAGGACAGGACAGTCTGGAGCCTGGCCAGGGCCTTTCCTGCTGTGGGTGGGGCAGTGACGGGAGGCTGTGGTCAGCCCCAGCTGGAGTTCAGGGGCTCAGCTGGCTTGGTTGACCCCGGTAGCTAGCCTCTCTTTCCCTTGTGCCCTTCCCTGGTTTCATCTGCCCTTCTCTTCCCTGGTCCGTGAGTGCTGGCCAGCCGGGGTGCCCAGAGCGTTTCTCTGGGAACCAGCCCTGGGGAGGGATCACCCCGTTGCTAGGTGACCAGTGGGCTTGGTGTCACTGCCGTGCTCAGGAAGCCCGAGGTGCCCTCTGCCCACTGGGAGGCTGCTGGGGGGCCCTCCCCACTCTCAGGTGTGGATCCAGGCATTGCATTACAGGTTGGTTTTGTAACTGGTGAGGGGTGGGTGGGACGGTCCTGTGTGGTGGAAGGGCTTCTAGCTCCTCAGGGCTGGAGAGGGCATGGAGCAGCTGGGGTCCCACCTGGCTGTGTGGGCTGGGGCTCCTGGAACCCAGCACTCCACATGGGCCTGACCTGAAGGGTGTGGGTTGGGCTGCGGGAACTGTGGGTGGAAGTGATAAAGGAATGGGGTGGTGGGGCAGCAGTAGGGCTCAGGACTGGCACCTGGCCAGTGAGTAGGGCAGAGAGCCGCCCCGGCCGCTGTGCAGCAGGGTGAGGCCGGCACCTGTCTGGTGGCTGCAGCCTCAGGCTCGTGGGGCTGGCGGCCCAGGGGTGAACTGGGACTCGAGGAAAACGTGCACAGTGCTTGGGCTGCAGGGTGGCCGCTCTCCTCTGCCTTCCTTGCTGGACACCCCCTGGCCTCAGGTCTCACAAGGGAACCCCCAGAACTGTGGCCCCTGGCCCCACGCTCATGTGTGCAAGGTGGAGGTGGACAGGGGCCCCTTTCCTGCTGTGCGTGGGGCGGTGATGGGAAGCTGTGGCATTGGGGGACAGCAGCCGCTTGGGCATGAGTCATTCTGCCCATCCCCCACCCCCCCCTGCCACACTTGCTCTGGCCACCCCCAAGGATCAGACTCAGCCTGGAGGCAGCAGCAGTAGTGCCCACTGTGCCCACATGCCTGGGCCAGATATGGTCAGGTGAGGGGATGTGGACCCTCGCTCGGACCTGAGCTGTCTGGCCACAGGTGGCTCAATTGGGACTTAGGGACAAGAACATGCTCTTGTCTGCTCGTTTCTGGGACAGGAGAGGTGCTGGGCATTCAGAGGCCACGTGGTGTGGAAGGTTCTCCACGTCTTATTTCTGGAGAAGAACTTCAGAGCTGCTCTGGTGACCGCCATGTATGCATGCCTGTGTCATGGGGTTAGCCACCAGGTTCCATCCCTTGTCCCTTCCTTGACAGGGACTCTGCTGGTGGGCTGGGGCCTCACCCAGGGTCTTTCAGTGAGTGGGTGTCAGAGCTACACCCCAAATCCCAGGAAGTTGGGCAGCTGTGTGCTGCTGGGGTCTTGGCCTGGTGGGTGCATTGTGAGCCCAGCGGCCCTTGTCAGGCCCTCGGCCTACCGTTAGCATGAGCACCCTGGAGCCGGTGGCATTGGCAGAGGGTCTCCAGGGTCACCCACAGAACTCCTGCTGCCCCGAGTGGGTGGGTGCTGCTGGCCTCAGAGGGGGGCACACTGTTCTGAGCCGGGCAGGAGCAAGAGGCGGGGAACGAGCGCAGGGCCACGCCCACCCCTGGGCTTCCTGGTAGCAGGTCACACCTTGCTGGTCTTTGGATCCTTAGGGTGGCTCAGGTGGCCCCAGCCTCATTAGGATCCTCAAGCTACTTCCTGTCCCAGGCTTTGCTTGCTCACCTGTAAAGTGTGCACTTGCTCTGTAATAGATGCTGTGTGTGGGGCCCTGGGGGTGCAGGGGCGACCAGGCAGGGACCTGCCATCAGGGGAACTGCTGTCCAGCCTCACTCTTGCCTCCTTGTCCTGGCCAGTGGGACTCATGTGCACAAAGGGACTGGTGGAGGACAGCAGAGGTGGGCCGAACTCCATGGCCATGGCCAGGCTGGGCCCACAGTGAGTGTACTGGCCTTATTCTGTGGGGGCGGTGGAGGGAGGGAAGATGAGGTTGACTTAGCCTGTTCCTCCTGGACTCCTGCAAGTCACGGGCTCCCAACTCAGGTGTGGCCTCCTGCTAACGGCCCTTACAACCACTCCCAAGTGACTTTGTGCTTGCTTTGAGCTCTCACTGGTAGGGTGAGCTCCTGTGGGGAGCCTGGCCCCGACTCCTGCTGGAGTGTCAGCTGCTCAAGCATGGGCTTGCAGGGTCTGAGTGGTCAAATCTCCAATGCTCAGCACAGCTGGACTCAGTGGATGCATCTCGGGGAGTCCCTTGCCCCCGACCCTGAGTTCTGAGCCAATAAGGAAGGCTGGTTCTTGCCCAGAATCAGGAAAGTCTGCTCACCCAGGGGCGAGCTGCTTTATAAGGTGGTGTCTCGTCTGGAGGTGGCGCGTGGATGACCATGTTTGGGGATCTTGAAGACGGCGGGGTTCTGGCCTATGAGATCGCAGGATTCTGGCTCCTAAGTCTCGTCGCTGAAATCATATCACACAGAAAGCTCCAGCTCTGTGCAAACTGGGGAACCCGCCTGCTGGCGACCAGCGAGAGGGAGCAGTCTCATCCTTTGAACTGTCTCAAGGGGATGTGGCTTTGGGCTTCGGGTGGGAGGGCGGAGAGCCTCCACAGGCGCCCGCTTCCTCTGCTCTGCCCCGCCCCCCACCCGTGGCCTTTATTTAACTCCGAAATAGCTTTAATTAAAACTGTGCCCGAGTGCTCACAGACTGCGTTACTGTACTGCCGCCCGCATTCTCTCCCCCGGCCGGCTGCTTCCTCCGCCGCGATGCATCCGGAGCCCCTCACACGGGATTATTTTTCCCGTGGATTTTCTGTGCCCGCTGGCTCGGGCTGGGGGCGGCTGGAAGGGACGCTGGGGCCCCGCTCTGCTTGCCCCCTCGGTTCACTCCCCCGCTGGGCTGGTAAATGAAGCCTGTGTGTGCGCCCAGGAGCCAGCTTGACAGGCGCGCATGGAGCCCGCGACGCCGTGTCCTGCTGGGCAGGCGGGCGGCCGTCCAGGGGAGGGCAGGCAGTGGTCCAGGCCAGCAGCCGAATGGCCCCCAGCCCGCCTACCCCCTTCCCCTCACCCCTGTGCCTGCTTTTCCCCAAACCCTGCCATGCCGCATCGGGGGGCTGAGCACTCAGTGTGGAAGTGACCCCAGGATTTACACCAGACGAAGGTGGGGAAACAGACCTGGGTGGAGCCACGCTCCCTGGCCTCAGTGACCGCATGTTTGTTAGGGCTGCCGTAACAATGACACACTGGGCAGTTTAATGTATTATGAAGTGTGTTATCTCATGCTTCTAGGGGCCAGGACTCCAAGGTCAAGGCAGGGTTGCTTCCTCCTGAGGCCCCCGGAGGGCAGGATGGTCCCAGGCCGCTCTCCTGGGCTTGTAGACGGCCGTCTTCTCCCCGTGTCTTCTCGTTGTCTTCCCTCTGTGTGTGTCTGTGTCCCAGTCTCTTCTTTCTATGAGGACGCCCTGATGACCTCCCTCTAACTCGATGGATCACCTGTAAGACCCCTCTGCAAATAGCTCACCTGCTGAGGTCCTGGGGGTTAGGATGTCAACATAGGCATGGGGGGTGGGGCGCAGTTCAGCCTGCAGCAGTGCTCCTGTGGCCTGATGGCATCAGAAAGTGGCTTTGGGCCCTGGGAGAATCGTGCATCAGCACTCACCCACCGTGGGGCTTTGGGCGAAAGTCCGATGCCTCAATTTTCTTCCCCGTGAGGCCGGGGTGATGGTGTGGCCACCACATTGCATCCTGTGCTGAACAGAACCCAGCACCCGGGGAGTGCCCTGGGCTCAACTTTTCACCTTCTCCTGCTCCTGGGACCCAGGATATTAAGGTCTGGCAGACTGTGCCCACCTGGCTTGGTCTCTGGCCTGTCCCCAAATGAACTGCTCCTGCTTGTCCTCTGAGTCTTCAGCCACCCAGGCCACCATCTAAGCTGACGCCTCTCTTGTGTTTCCTGAGTCCCTGAGGACAAGCTGTTCTGATGGGTGGGTGCCCTTGTCCAGACCCTCTGGGGATGCTGGCCCCGTACTATTTCTTCGGTGGCAGTTTGGGGTCTTTCGTGATGTTTTTGCCTTGTCGACAGGCTTTGGGCCATCCCTGCTCTGCTCATATGGTGTCTGGGGTTGGCCATCATGTCCCAGCCACCATTGTCATGGGCAGTATGGTGTCTAGAGGGCTTTAAATGCCTCTTTAGCAGGACCTTAGAACCAGGCCAGCCTCCCCCTCAGCCCAGGGGGAGACCCCTCTGTCCAGCACCCGAGCAGAGATAGTCAGTCTAGCAATGTGGGCAGGAATAGAGTAGGCATTCCACTGCTGTCCCCTCTGCCCAAGGCTTAACTGGTGGCCGCTGGGAGCCACACACTGGATGACAGTCAGTATGGCAAGCGGCCAAGCCCAGGACTCTCTAAGCCAGAGGGTCAGGTTCAAATTCCTGAGCTGCCTCATACCAGCTGGGTGGTGTTGGGCTGGTGGCTTAGCCTCTCTGTGCCTCAGTTTCCCATGTGCAAAAGGGGGACACTTATAGTTCCTGCCCCAGGATTAAAGGACAAATCATGGAAAATACTGAGGGCCGGGGCTGGGCAGCAGTATGGGCTGTGGATCAGACACTGTGGTATCCCCTGTGGCCATCCAGAAGCTGAGTGTCCTTGTCGATCCCAGTTGAGGTGGAAACAGAGACCTGGGAAGTGGGCAGGTTGGTTGCTGAGATCCACCCAGCCATAGTGGGGTTTGGATTTTGCACGTCTGTCCCCCCTCCCCCAAAGAGGCTCGCCTCCTTCCTTGGAGGGACCCCAGAAGGTGGTGACGGTCATCGTGATGGATGAGACTGTGTCTGCGTGCTACCTGTCAGTCACAGGCCTTGAGGTCCTGAGCAGCACACACATCTGAGTGTGAAGAATAGGGTTTGGGGCCAGAAATTGCACGGGGAGCTGGGGAGCTGGGGAGCTGGGGAGCGGGGGAGCAGTGCTAGCAAGGCTAACTGACATTAGTTGTACATTAGCCACACGTGGGACCTCCACAGCCTGATCACCGACTCAGTAGGAAGAGCCCTCCAGGCCCACGGCCAGGTTCTTAATTGCCTGCAAACGAGTTCTCTGAAAATTAAAGGGAAAAAACCAGAAAGTAAATCTGGTTGGTAGTACCAGGCTGCTCCGGTGGGGACCCCGAGGACGGAGCAGAGGCCAGCAGGAGTGCATCTCCACCTGGCCTCTCCCAGCTGCCTGGAGTCTGGGGGTGTCTCCAGGCCCACACACCCCACCCTGGCCTCTCAGAAGAGTTGCGAAGGGCCTGGGACCCCCCAATCTGTGCCATTGTGTGGCAGCTACTATCTGTCTTTGTTAAATCTGCAGTTTTAAAAATGGGGTGCTTCTGTGAGGTGCCTTGGGGACCCCCTACTCAAGCTTGAGGTGTGGGAATACCACTCTGGCCCAGGTGTCCTGGGCAGGGGACAGAGGTGTGGGGGCATGACGAGTTTGCTGGGTGACACTTCTCTTCCCTTCCAGCTGCCCTACCCCCATGTCCAGAGGAGCTGGCTTCAGGTAGAGCTGCTGGGGGACTCGTGTGCCGTGTTGGGGGTGGGGGTGGGGCACTGCTCTGAGTGCTGTGTGCTGCTCTGTTTGCTCCGGCTCCCCTCACTTGGGACCCCTCCTGGCCCTTCCTAGGAGCTGACCACCACCCGGGGTGCCCTGGTCCTGCCTTTACATTCCTCCTGGGACCTGCCCTCTCTCCGAGCTGGGAGCAGTTTTCAGGTTTGGGAAGTGACAGGAAGAGTCCTGAGGTGGCAGCCCCCGTGGTGCTCCCTGTGGGCTCTCTGTCTCCCACTGTCCCTGGACCTGCCCCCCTTGGGAGGTCACCAGGGCGGTCATCCGCAGTCAGGTGCCGCCTCCCTGCCAGGGAGCACGCAGTAGATACTTCTTGAACACAGAACTGCTCCAGCAGGTGTTCCACTCGAGGGGCCAAAGGGCCTTTGGGAGCAGTGCTGAGGGGTGGGAATAGCTCTCCCTGAGCAAACCCCAAAAGGGGGCCTGCCCACAGCTGCTGGCCTCCTTTTCTCCATGTCCTGCCTTTGACCTGTTTCTGTTCAGCCCCAGGTGTATCCAAAGGTGTCCCCAAGGGAGTCCCCACAGCTTTATAAGCAGAGGCTTCTGGCGGGAAGGTGGTGACCCTCCTCTACCACCACAGAGGCCCAGAGGGGCCGGGGGCAACCTGTGTCCATACCTGGTGTCCTAACAGTGGACTGCTGTGCTTGCAGCTCTAGGTCTCACCCCTGGAGTGTGTGTCAGGTCCTCCTCCCACACTGGGGAGATGGGCATCCTCGCCTGGGAGGGGCAGTGTCCCCATGCCCCCAGGTGCAAGCCCAGCACCCCGAAGGCCATTGCAGCTCCTTCCTCTCAGCAATGAAAACCTGAGGACTTCTTTCTTCCAGGGCGCCAACAGGCAAATACCAGGATTTTTAATTTGGGCTTAAGTGCAATTATGGCTCCTCATTTCGATGCATCATTAGTCACATCGCCCCTAATGAGAGATTGTGCGTTCTCGCGCCAGCTTTGAGGCTTGCTAATAAAGTTCTGTGGACGTGCAAATACTGGTAGATGATCACCAAAGGCAGGGGTGGGAATTGCACTCTGCTAATTAAAAAACCCCCACCCCACCCCCACATGCACACCTCCTCCCAAGGCAGCCGTCTGCCTGGAGGGAGGAGACGGCGCAAACCAGTTTTGAGTGACAACCCACCGGCTGCGTTGGCACCCACTGGTCCCGGGCTAGAGGGCCTGGGAGGGGGTGAGATGGCCGGAGCAGAATCTGGCCAGTGTGTGGTGTGTGTGCAGGGTCGGGGCAGCGCCCAGCTGTCCTGGCCCAGGGGCTGGCGGGGGAGAGCAGTGGCCCAAATCCCTGGCCTTGTCACCAAATACACGTCAGTTGTGTGTGTGTGTGTGTGTGTGTGTGTGTGTGTGTGTACGGGCGGGGCCTTACACTCAGTCTTTTAACTCTCTCCGGTGACCTGGCATGGCAGGTGCGGGTGTTCCTGCAGAATGGTGTCAGAGGACGGGCAGGTGAGCGTCCTGTGGCACCGGGCGTGGACGTTCAGTGTGTTTGGGTTTAGAACCCAGTGTACTCTCCATTGGGGAAGGTTGTGTAACCGCCAGGAAAAGAACTTGTTTTGGGAGTTTTGCCCCAGGAAAGAGGGGCTGGGGGCACGGAACTGTGAGAAGTGAGGGTCTGCATGGTGGGGGCGGAGTGAGTGCTGGGTGGGGCTGAAGGAGGGTGGGCGGGGCCGAGTGAGTCCTGGGCGGGGCTGGGATGAGGGTGGGCGGGGCGGAGTGAGTCCTGGGCGGGGCTGGAGGTAGATGGGCAGGGTGAAGCAAGTACTGGGCGGGGCGGAGTGAGTCCTGGGCGGGGCTGGAGGTGCATGGAATGCTGGGTGGGGCTGGGGGAGGGTAGGTGGGGTAAGGGACCCGCCGCCCCTCTCTCATTGTGGTACCTGCTGGTGGTGGTGGTGGTGGTGCCACTTGATCAGACCCCTGGCTGGGTCAGGGAGGATTGACTGAACCGGGGGACGAGGGGAGGGGCTCTCGGGCCTCTGGTTGACCCAGGCACAGCCATGATTACGGGCGTGGCATTCTCATTTTATGATCCAGGGCCATGCTCAAGGTTTACCTGATGAGACCCTGCCACAGTTTGGGGACTACCATGAGGGAGATGAGAGGGAGGAGGGGCCCTCAGGTGTGGCTGCTACACCAGGTCCTGCTCACCCTGCCCCTGCCCCTGCCCCAGCTGGCCTCATCCCCTCCAGCGTTTGGCCTGCTGATTTATGGGACATTCCCTGCATTTTATTTGCTCAACAGTTTCCTCAGTTCCTTTGAAGTAGAAAAGGGTTCTTGTGCCTTCTGCTCAGCGAGACCAGGGAGACCAGGGTTCCGTGTGGAATTGAGCATGACCCCTGGGTCCTCTCTCTTTGGGTCCCAGCCCCCAGCCCCAGCTTTGGGGTAGGGGTGGGGTGGGGGATTGCTTTGCCCTGAAGGAAACCACCTAAGACGAAATCTGTGCATTCATTCATTCATTCATTCATTCCTCACACACTCATTCATCCCTTCCTTCTCACCCTCATCAGTATGCACTAGGCCTTAGCTGTGGGCCCAGCTTGCACTGGTCCCTGTGGATAGAGGGGTGAGACCCAGGGCCTGCATTTTGGAGCTCCTGTCTGATGGCGGAGGCTAACAGGCCTGAGCAGAGTATTGTGACTGGCCCTATAGGGAGCCCCAGCACCCGTGGGAGGCAGGGGGGCCTTGCTGTGGTACCAGGGGCTGGGGTGGTGGTGGTGGGGAACCCAAGTGCAGGGTGCTAGAGCACAGGAACAAGGTTGAGGGGCAGGAGGGCCATGCTTCCCTCATGCACCTGTTTATTCAACTGTGAGGACAGCATGCAGCGGGGAGGAAGAGGAAGGCCCTGGCTCACGGCTTCATGTGCTGGGATGAGCTGGGCGACAGCAGAGTGGTTGGGGGGAGGCAGGGTGCATGGGTGGGGCCTCCAGGCCATGAGGGAGGGAGGAATTTGGAGGGCCTGGGTAGGAGTGTCTCGTTCTTGGAGGGGGGTGGGGCGGGCACAGGGCACAGCCTTTGGCACCCTCTGCCTGGCCCCTCACATCTAATCTCCCCCTGTCTTCTCTGTAGCAGGCAGGCTCCGGAGAGTTCCGGATTCTGCGGAAAGGCTTCTCCCCGTACCACTCGGAGTCCCAGCTCGCCAGCCTGCCCCCCTCCTACCAGGAGTCGCTGCAGAACGTAAGCGCCCTGCTGTTCTCATGTGGACCTGGCACCCCTGGAATCCTTGGTCCACATTCCAGTGGAAGGGGGAGGTGCAGACCGGCTTGGGACCTGCCTGTCCCCGGGACAGTCTGTGGCCAAGCCGGATTCAGGACCCTTGGCTTCTGTCCGAGCTGCTTCCAATCGGGTCAAGGGAGGCCTTCCTCATTCCCCTACCTTCTCCTCTGCCCGTCCCCCCCCCCCCCCCAGAAGGGTCCTGGGCTCCCTGACTGACCCTCGGGTGACGTAGTGTATGTATTGCAGGGCAGTGTCAGGCTGCCTGGGCTGGGCTACCATGCTGCTGTGCAGCTTGGTAGCATGTGTTAGTTCCTCCTGGGTCAGTGGGGAGGGGATGCTGGCTGGCGCTGGAGCATGTGGGGTGCGGGACTGGGTGTACTTACATGGGGTCACTACCCCAGGCTTTGTGACTGAGGGTGGGGAGGAGTTCAGGTTTGTAGACTGTGCCTCAGTTGTCCACAGGGGCCTCCAGGGTCATCCTGGGCTGACCTGGTGGGACAGGGCCGGGTGGTGTGGGGCAGCTCTCTGGGATGTGGGCGGCCAGTTCAGGGGTGCTCCCTGGGGGTAAATGCCTCCATCATCCCTGTGTGACATCCTGTGTAAAACACACAGCTCTCTAGGGTCAGAGAGCACATGAGTGAGTGCCAGGGGTTGGGCAGGGGCACAGTGGGGAGGGATTCCCAATGGGTGCAGGGTTTCTGTTTGGATTGCATGTGTTGGTGGATATGCTAGAAACAAATGCCCAAGACACACCCCTCTGAGCTCTGAAGACAGTTGTCACAAGAATGACCAGTGTTTGTTGAGTGTCAGCTATGTCAGTGAGCTTTGCACACACACAAGCCCCATGGCAAGGCAGGGACCCTGACTGTCCCCCAGGGGACTGTTAAAGAACTGGGCTGGCTGGGGTCACCCTGAAAGGTGTGCCGGTGGGCCTGGGCTCCCGCCCTGGGGTCCTTGCCCCGCTGTCCCCCTCTGCCCTGGCCATGAGCGGTGACGATCAGGGCGCTGGCCCCGGGGCTGGCAGGCGTGGGTGGTGCCGAGCTGGCTGCTGGCTGAGCGGCCTGTTTCTCTTTGGAGGCCTCGCACCTTGTTCAGGAATGTAGCTGCTGACACTGCGCAGGCCGCAAGGCCGCTGACAGCACATAATCCAAATATTTATCAAGGAGCCTGTGTCAGTTCTCGAGGAAGGGCCCGGAAATGCTGGCGATGCCCGCGGGGGTGGCTCCTCCACTCTTCCTGCCCCCTGCCCCTCCTCGTTCAGTCTCATTGCCCGAGGGAGCCCTGCCAGTGATGTGTGCTGTGTCCTGAAGCCCCACCAGTGTTCTGCAAACTGTAAAGTGCTGTGCAACCTGGCGGACTGCAGCAGTGGGCCAGGCCCACGGGACGTGAGCAGAGGAAGTGGGATGGATTGCCAGGGTCGCCTGGCAGGCCTGGGGGCCAGGGGGCCAGGGGGCCAGGGGCCAGCCTGAGGCTCCACCAAGGCTGGGGCCACGTCCCTGGGGTGTCTTGTGGGAGGGCCAGCCAGCTGAGGCAGAGAGAGGGGCTGGGGCCGAGGCGGAGGCTCAGCAGCCAGGGTGCTCACAGGTACCGAACCCTCGCTGCACCCTGGAGAGCCTGTCTGGAGGGTCCACAGGTGAGTGAGGGCTTATGTGGGACGACCCTTTTCCCTCAGAGACTGCTGGGGGCATGGGCTCTTCCACACCTGGGCACGTCCTTCGTAAGGCTACCTGCCGGTCTCAGGGGTTGGCAAGGGCAGCTAGTCCATGAGTCAGAAGGTCTCGAGGGGAAACGGACTCTCTATGGTGGGGATACCCCTTTGTGCCAGGATGGCTGTCCCCAGCATCTCCCCCGACTAACCTACCCCCTTCTCCCATCCCCTGCCTACCTATGTCAAAAGCCAACTGTCTGCCCAGGGCCCCCTAACCTCTTCCCACAAGGGTCCCTGGCTCAGGTGGCCTTGGGGCAGAGTGCAGGCCCTTCCTTGGGCTGCAAGGGGACCCTGGCTGGACCCCGGACTCAAAGCCCTATCAGCAGAGGAAAGTGGTTTGCACTCATCAGCTTCCTGGAGGAGCTCAAGGCTTATGACAGCCCCCCGGGCAGCTGGTCTCCCCACTTTTTTTGTCAGTTGACTTTATTTTTAGGCATGCAATCCAGTGGTTTTTAGCATATTCCCAGATTTGTGCCGTCATCCCAGGAGAGCATTTCTGTCACTCCAGAAAGAAGCCCCATGCCCATTAGCGGTGCCTGCCCGTCCCCCTCCTCCCAGCTCCGGCACCACAGTGGGCGGCGGGCCCCGTGGATTTAGTTGCCCGACCTGACATTCCACACGAGTACAGTCCCGTGGCGGACGATCGGTCCTTTGTGACTGGCTTCTTGCACTCCGGCACAATGTTCTGAGGTCCATTCCTGTCACTGTCGGATGACCTCCTGTTGTGCGGGTACACATTCTGTGTGTCCAGTCACCAGTTGCTGGGCACCGTGTTCTGCCTTCTGCCGGTTGTGACTGGAGCTGCTGTGCGTATTCCTGCACAAGCGTTGGTGGGGATGGCCGTTTTCAGTTCTCTGGGTGTACGCTGGTCTCCCCACAGACCCAGGTTCGAGGCCCGGCTTCCTTGCTTACTAGCTGTTTGCCCTTGCTTGGCACGCCACCCAGCCCCACCCGCCTCCCCTGTAAAATGGGCTTAGAAGGTCGCGTCTGCCCAGAGGGCTGAGTTAGCCTCTCTGTGCCTGGGGAAGCGGGAGGTGTCACTAGACTGTGGTCTGTGGTTCTCCTCACCACAGGGAGGCCTTCCAGGTGAGCCGTGCTTGGGGAATGCCCTAGAGCTGACACTCTTGCACTTGGTATTTGTCCAGTGGTGGCTTCCTCGGCAAGGTCCCGTGGCCGTGCTCTCACTGGTGGCCAGGTGAGGGGGCCAGGAAGGAGCTGCATTGCACAGCTTTTCTCTGCCATTCCTGGCCTCTCTCCTACCTGTGCTCCAGTAATCAGCCCCCGTACAGAGCAGGGGTTCAGGGAGCCCCAGGTACAGACTGAAAGGACAGAGACCTGAGGTGGCAAGGGCCAGGCACTAGGCCCGAACGTGTGTGGCTGTCGCCCCCTCCTGGCCAGTGTGGGGAGTGCAGCCTTCTGCCTCACGTAGTGCGCCTGTGTGTGGCCTGCTTTCCACCCGCCACCAGCCCCCCCCCGACCCCCACCCCTGATCTTTTGGGTTCCCCCAAGTGATAGAAGTGGGCTGTGCATCCAGGGCCTGGTGGCCTGGGCTGGAGTTGGGGAAACACCCGTTGGACAGTGTCCCAGGGCTCTCTGCACACACCTGGGACACAGGGACCCTTTCTGTTGTGTTGACGAGGAAACTGAGGCATAGGGTGGTTGTGGGTGGGGGCTCTGCCTACAGTTACAGCCAGCAGAGCCTCACCCATGCCCGGCCTTCACTGTCCCCGAGGTTATGTGGCACAGCGTCCTCAGAGGCAGCGGCCGGGTGAGCTGCAAGGCCCTGTGAGCAGGTGAGGCGGGGGCTTGGCTGCTGGGAAGAAGGCTCTGGGCCCGGAGGGTCTCCACTCAGCATAGCCTGAATGGGTAGGATCCTGGTCTGCCCAGGGCTGCAGGGGTCATCGGGCCATTGATGGGAAGGAAACCAAACACTCAGAGAAGGGCCAAGCCACCGAGAACCCCGGCCTCGAGGTCTTCTCCCTGCTCACCTGCTCGGTGGGGTGTTCTGGGTGTTTCTGTCTGGTTCCCCTTAGGTGCACCCCCAGTGTCTTCTGACCTCCTGCCTGCTCTTGGCTCTGGGGGTCCATCCTGCAGGCCTCCTTGTCTGTGAGCTCCTTCAGTGGGTCCCTGAATCCCAGGGTCCCCCTGCAGCCTGAGGCACTGGCTCCCTGGCCAGCTGGGGAGAAGCTGGGGGGGCCTCTGTCACAGGTGGGTGGGATGCTGGGAGTCTGGATCCCCTTCTTGGCTGGCTTGTCCCCTGCCCCTCAGGCTGGAGTGGGAGTTGGGTTTCTAACTGCCAGTTCGAGTGTTTGCTGGACAGGCAGGGAGGGGCTCAGGGCTGGAAGGGACTGGCCGCCCTGGGGACAGAGTGGAGTTGGACTGCTCCCTGGGTGACTTGGGCAGAGTGAGGGGCTTTGGAGTCTGGCTGCCTGGCATTTGCTAGTTGGTCTTTGCGCGTCTCTGCCCTCTCTGAGTGGTATGTGCATCCTTGGCACAGTGGGCATGGCGGGTCTGGGCTCCACTCCTGGGCCCTGGCCCAGGCCTCATAGCTGCCTCCTCTGCCCCATCACCCATCCCTGTTGCCTCCTGCTGGGCTCATAGAATCAAGGACCTTGCCTGGTGCTGGTCACACCTGTGGCTGCCACCTGGGAACCATTCAGAGTAAGCTAAGCCATGCGATTGCTTCCCACAGGGCCCGGCCTGCCCGGTCCCCGAGCTGTCCTCGCCCCCCTCCGCTGGCTACAGCCCTGTGGGACAGAAGCCGGAGGCTGTCGTGCACGCGATGAAGGTGAGGGCCCGGCCCTGCCACCCACACCCAGTCCCGCGCCTGCAGGGGCTCCCTGGCACGCTGTGGGACGTGGCACCTCAGACCCCATGCTTACCTTCTTTGGGGGCATCTGAGCAGCAAGTGGGACTGTCGTCTCTGTGGCGGGGACTGGCTGGCTGTGACTGCCTGGGACACTGTGGGGGAGGAGCTCAGAGGACCCGTGGTGGTAGCCAGGGTATCACCTGTCTGCCCTCCCTGTCACTGGGGAGGCTGAGGCCTGGGGGAAGGGAAAAGGCAGATTTAAGGTCAGAGTCCTGGCCAGGACTGGGAGGACTAAAGCTCAGGCCTCTGAGCCCAGCCTTCCTCCTGCTCGGGGCCTCCAGCTGCTGGCCAGCCGGGAGGCAGTTGTTCAGCCTGGGGCACGTCTCCACCTCTGCGCCCTCCCCCCCAGTGTGCACACCACGGTGAGGTGTCCCACCCTCCGTCCTCCTGCCCATTAAGCACAAGCCGGGGTCCCTGGGCTGCAGTGAGTCCACCTGTCCCAGGGAGGCCCGTGCCTGCTGGTGCCCCATCCTTAGCTCTGCTCCCAGTGGTGACATGGGGGCGCTGCTCTCTTTGTGTGGTGTCTACAGTGTCCCTGGGGTCAGGGGAGAGGACACAAAGTAAGGAAGGACGACCTGCCCTTCAGGTCTCTCCATGCCTCTGACGCTGGGACCTGCTCTCCGCAGGTGCTGGAGGTGCACGAAAACCTGGACCGGCAGCTGCAGGACAGCTGTGAGGAGGACCTGAGTGAGAAGGAGAAGGCCATCGTCCGCGAGATGTGCAATGTGAGGCGCTCCCTGGGCTGGGGTGTCGTGGGAGGGCAGGCGTGCACCCCGGCCTGACACTGCCAGTGTGGTTATAGCCTTCCTGAGGGGCCTGCGGGACTGGAGGAGGTGCTAGAGCTGGGACACCCGGGCTGAGCTCACCCACTGTCCCCACCCCCTGATCTGTACAGATCTGTCTGTCCCAGGAGTGCGCCCCAGCCCCCCAGAACTGGTCTTATTCAGCCCATGTGTCCCAACCCTTGGCCCTGGCCCCAGGTGTATGGCTCCTGACCTCCAGCTGGCTGAGGCCCCGGGGTTGGCACAGGTGGTGCTCAGCCTGGCAGTGCAGGAGGGACCCTCCTCTCCGCCGCATGCAGGGCCGGGGCTGCCCTGGAGGGAGAGCCTCAGCCCTGCCCCACCTCACCGACACATGCCGGAGCCAGCAGGAAAGGGTGGTTCCCGGGGGCTGATGTAGGGTCCCCTGTGCGGCGGGGTGTTCTGAACCCCCTCAGAAGCTGCCTCCTGAGGCCATGGGCCCCCCTGGATAGCTGCAAAGCTGAGCCTGCCCCCTAGTAGTGACTTGCTCAGGATAGTAGCTGTGGCCATGGGGATGGAGGTGCCAAGCCCTGGTCTGAGTGTCTCTGGGCATCAGGTGGCCTCAGTGTCCCCTTCCGGCCTGACTCCGGGGACAGCAGTGAGGCAGTGTGTGTGCACAGGCCAGCAGGCATGCTCGTGGTGGGCCTGCACTCACACCTTGCCTCTGCCCGCAGGTGGTCTGGAGAAAACTGGGGGATGCGGCCAGCTCCAAGCCCTCCATCCGGCAGCACCTGTCTGGGAACCAGTTCAAGGGGCCTTTGTAGGGCCTCTCCTCCGTGGATCTGGACTGTCCCCGCCCAGAGTCCCCAGAGGGAGCCGCAGGCCCTTCTGGCTGAGCCACTGTCTTCTTCTGTGATGAACTGTACATAGGATGCTGTCTGCTGCAGCCCGGCCGCCTTGGGGCCGATACGCTCCCGGCCGGGCCCCCACGTCCCACCTCTCACACACCAGCACGCCGGGGACGCGCCAAGCCGCCGGCCGTGTCCTGCAGCTCAGCGGCCCGGACAGCACCGTTCGCACCAGAGCGCCCGGGCTCCTCCCAGCCTTGGTGGAGGGGCCGCCATCAAGCCCTCCACCCGCTGGATGCCGCCTGCACTGGACAGAGGCCACGGGCAGCTGGACCTGACTCCGGGGACACCATGTCTCACCCGCCTCCTGTGATCTGAGGCTCTTCCTCTGGCCTCTGTGCTCAGTCCCCCTGCTGCCAGCTGCCACTTGTTTTTAGAGTTCATTCTCCCTCTGCAATATTGCCCAGCCCGGGGCCAGGCTGTGTACTGTCTTTTCCGGTCCCTCCTGCCTAGTGTCAGAGGCATCTCCATTTCTGTGGTTCACGTGGTGGGCCAGGACTGTTAAAAAGGCCAAGGGCAGTCCCTGAGCTGAGTGCACATGCCTCTCTCTCCGGATGGACGGGTGGCACTGGGCCACGGCTGGGCCTCTGGCCAGTGGTGTTGTCCCCCAGACCCTGGCCCCATCCCGGGTCACTGTGGACAGAGCTGCATGGCCGTAGTGACAAGAGTTCTGCCCTCCTGGGAAGGAGCCTGACCTGGCTCTGGCTTTAATGTGCTGTGTAACCTTCAGCAAGTGTCTCAGTCGTGCTCGGGGTCAGAGGCCATCCGCTGTCATCAGCTGGTCGTGTCCTTGTCCACAGCACGTGAGCCGATGGGGTCCACCTGCTGGAGAGG
Organism: Lyroderma lyra; assembly: GCA_004026885.1. Taxonomy (NCBI): domain Eukaryota; kingdom Metazoa; phylum Chordata; class Mammalia; order Chiroptera; family Megadermatidae; genus Lyroderma; species Lyroderma lyra. Next base: position 3,391 of record PVJL010010086.1, on the reverse strand, counting down.
CCGTGGGAGGTGGAGGTGGGGGTGGGGGCTGGGGAGCCATGGCCCAAGCTGAGTTCTGCTGCTTGCTGCCTCATCTGGTGGACAGTCCCCTCCCCTCTCTGAGCCTTGGGGGGCGCTGTACAATGGGAGAGCACTAGGCCTTCCTTGCAGGGCTCAGGGGATCAAGTGAGACCGTTGGTGTACATGACCATGTATGAACTGTTAAGTGCAGTATGTCAATTTAAAAACATGTGTGAGGAAGAGGAGGGCCAGAGGGGTTAGGAGGTTGAGGGAGGGTTGCAGGGAGGTCCCCGAACCTGGAAGGCAGGCAGGGACAGGCCACCATGCAGGCTGTCAGAACCGCCCCGGTGCCCACGCAGTTGAGTCCCTCTTCAGCAGTAGTGAGGGCTGCGAGGGGCCTCACGGTCAGCACCCGGAGAGGCAGGCCTTGTCTGGGCCCACGGGAGGGGCAGCATCCAGGCAGCGGGTAGCAGAGGCGGCTGTGCTCCCCCCCCCAGCGGAGCAGTCCCCACCGTCTGTTGGCGCCCTCGGGTCTTACACTCTCAGGGGGAAGTTTGTGGCGCTCCTTGTGCCCAGGAGAGCAAAGCAGGTGCTGCTGACGGCCACAGGCTTGCTCCTCTTGCCCTGGGTGTTACAGGAAGCTTTGGGCTCTTCCTGGAAGGAACTTCTCATGTCAGGTGGTGAGCTCCCTGTCACTGGGGGTGTGCACTTGGAATGGGTGACTACCCTTGGTCATGCTGCTGAGTGATTCCTGCCCATGTGGGCAGTGAGCGCAGGGACAGAGGCCTCCTCTGGTCTTGGAGTCCAAGGACCCACAGGGCAGCTGAGAGGGGCTGGATCCACGCTGGGTGGGAACCATGTCTGGAAGTCCTCTTGTCATATTTGGATCAGGTTGGCTTTGTCACGACTCAAAATAAGCAATAAGGAAGGGCTCCTGGTACTTGCAAATCTCCTGCAAACTGACCCTGCAAGGACAGCCTCAAAGGGACCCTCTCCCTCTGGAGGGGAGGGACCTGTCCCTAAAGCTGTGGTGGCGTCGTCTAGGGACCAGGTGGACTGTGTCTGCCAGAACCTCCTGCCTGCTATGGGGGCAGAACGAGCCAGGGGCAGACGCCTCCTCCTGGCCCGTGCCACCTCTGAGCCACTGCTGCACAGGGATGGCTGTCAAGGACAGCAGCGTATCTGTGACAGCTGTCTCATGTCATAAGGTGTTTTCAAAGACAGCAGCTTCTCTGCCTGACCCCACACAGGGTACGTGTGCAGCTGTCGGGGGGTGAGCCCCCAGGCTGGGGGTACTGAGGGGCCTCACCACAGGCAGCAGTCAGGGCCCAGCTCAGGGGAGTCCCAGCTCTGCCACTAACAGGGAGTGTGTAGGGTGACACTGGGTGACCCTCCTCCCCTCTAAAAGGTCATGTTGGGGTGGGGGTATTGCTGAACTTGGTGTCCTTTCATAAAGGTCCCTTTCCTTCTCAAATACTCTGATTGTAGATCCTGAAGCTCAGTGTGGCACCAGAGCGGTGGCTTCAGTCCCCACTGGGAGGGACGCCACCCTCCCAGCCTGGACTTGGAATTTGCTGAGCACACTTTTATCCAAGTGATTAGCTACCGGTCAGTGTTTAAAGAGAAAAAAAGTGACCTTTTCTTTTTTTTTCTTGAAAACTTGAGAGGAAACAAAGTACTACTGATTTTTTTTTTAACAGACCGAGTGCATGACTGCAGAGCGGTAGAGGTGTCTATTTTTCATAGCGTCGGGGAGAATCTGCTGCTTTCTGGGACGGGCGGGAGCACCGGGTGGGTCCGTGCCCAGCTGGCAGGGCAGGGCCAGCCCCTCCCGGCTCCGGGCAGAGCTGGGGGCTGCGCACTCCTGTGCCCGTTTCTACCTTCTGTTGAACCACTTGGATTTGGGGAGAGAAAAAGAAATAGAACCTTTTGATAGTGTGGTAAAAGCATTGATTTGAACTATTTTAGTAAAAGGAGCACCAGAGGATTGTGATAGTGTATACTTTGTGCTAGATAAATAAAGGCTCTTTGCAAGCCTCATGGTGGGTGCGGTGCTTGTGTTGGGGGGTGGGGTCGCCGTGGCAGAGGGCCGTGGCTGCGGTAGCGCCTCCCGTGTGGGTTCAGCTGGGTGCGCAGCCCCTACCCCTCAGCGTGGGTGGAGGCCACTAGCTGTTACTCCAGTGGCCTCTGCCTGGTCACAGGCCAGGCATGCAGAGGATTTCAAATCCAAACCCTTGTCTAACCTAGGAACCTGTGTCTACGCAGGTACACCTGACAGCTCCAATCTGGTGTGCAAATCCCGGCTCCTCCAAAGAAAGCCAGTGCAGTCACAGGCTGTGCGAGGCCGGCCCACGAGGGCGCTGCCTGGGCGATGTGGCGTCAGGTCTGGCTGGCAGCGAGGCCCCCTGGGCAGTGCCCCTCTGTGCCTGCTCCTCCCCTCATCCTCCAGGGCTGCTACAGGCCCCGAGCCACCTTCCGCCCATAACAGACAAAGGTTTCAGAACCGATTTTATTTGGGTAACTGACAGAAGGAGTCTCGTTTGTAACCAAGGTGGAATTCACAGTATGTTGTTACATTCACACTTAAAAAATATATCTCTATGTACAGGAATCTGCAAATCGGTGTAAACATACATTACTTTCCAAGTACATTTTCCCCCTTCTCCCTGGAGGAAAAAGAAAAAAGCCATCCAACCAGGCAACCCCTTCCAAACAACTTTAATACAAAGAATGTAAGTATCTCTACATCAAAAAAGTGGTTCTTGTGACCTACTGGGTGTCATGGGACAGAACATCACAGGATGAAAATGAAGACGACAGCCTGACTTCAGATGGAACTGGACTATTTAAAATTGAGCATCCAGGAAAAATAGGCACTGATTTCTAGAAGGAAATTCACTCCTTACAGAAGCTATTTACTGAGCCAATGTGGCTGGTTAACGTTCTCACTAGTGTAGTCACCGAGTGTAGGACTCGGCTGATGTCAGCTGACCCCAGCACAGCCGGTGGCCATCGGTGCTGCCCAGGCCACACTGAAAGCTGCTGTCCCCATTCTCTGATGTGGGAGACCACCCTGATTTCCTGTCAAGGGCCCAGTGCACTTGTGCCCACGCTGCGACTGTCTAGCATCACACAAGGTCCCCTGCTGCTTACCCACTTCAACTACTCTTCACGTTGGTTAGAAAACTTTTGTTAAAACAATCAAAGGAAGAAAAAGGCATCAGGTTATCTCATCCAGGCTGCCCGCCCCAGCCCCCCCACGGGGGGCATGCCAGGTGGGGGGATGGGTGGGGGCACAGGCGGCTGTCCTCCAGGGGGGACGGATGGAGGTGGGTAGCTGGCTGGGGGCAGGCCCAGGCCTGGAGGAGGGTGAGGTGGGACTGCATGCGTG